>JACERP010000139.1:0-256103 GCA_014080715.1 Scenedesmus sp. NREL 46B-D3 | reverse complement strand
AAGCTAGGGCTGCTAGCTGTTGCTAGCCCCAATCGGACAAGGAGCCAATCGGTCCTGTCAGCTGACGTAACATATCAGCGATTGACTGATAGGCGGCAAGGCTGACTGTAGCCCACACCAAACAATGCTTCCATACCTTGTTACTGCCAACTGAACCCAACACCCCCCTGAACAACACACAGAAGCTGACGTATGTGTGCTTGTTCACAGGCTGGCAGTAACAAGCAACTGCCTGATCAATTTGCAGTGTTCACAACTTCGTTACTCTACTCAACCATTCCCACAAACCCTTAGGCCCAGCTGCCTGGCTGCTGTCAAGCTGCAAAGACAGCAGGCAATGTGATAGCATCATCAAGAGTCAGCTGCATTACGGACTGCTGTTGCCTTCTCATGCGCACAGCACTTGCAGTGCGTTCTACACACGCCAAGCTCAGACTTCTGCTTGCGCAGACGAGTCTCCAGCTCTGCACACACTGAGTTGAGTGCAGCGTTCTGCGCCTGCAACTCAGCCACCAGCTTCATCATCTCTTCAAGCTGCATGCTGGTACGTTTGCCCTCCTCAGTAGTATGCTTCACCACGAAGCTCAGCAGATCAACTGCCACCGGAGCAGGTGTTGGTGCTGCTACCGCTGCTGTTGCCACGGCAATGCTGCTGTTGAACGGCAGTTGTGGCTGCTGAAGGGGGACTGACGCAACATACTGGCGCTTGACTCGCTGAGGCTGACGGTCAACACACAATGCTTCCACTGGACTGTGCAGCTGCAACTGCAGCTGTCCCTATCAGCTCACTGGGCAACTGACACTGGCACACTGTGCCTTGATTGCACCCCTGATTGCTGACAGAACACCGAAAACCCCCCTGAACAACACACAGGAGTAGGCAGATGTGTGCTTGTTCACACTGTCAGCAATCACAAACCTTGATAAACAACAACTTCTCTCACCATGCAGGCTGCACCTCACAACATGAAAAAATATGAACACCAGGGCAACACTGCTGCTCTCTGCAACAGTGCCTACAGCAGAGCCTGCTGGTCTCGAGACAACAACACCAACATACCAAATCAACAATACTCACGCACCTCATTGCAGGTACACCACAATGCGCAGCTGCAGGCAGTGTGCAGCAATCTGCCTGCTACTTTGTGTCACACTCATATTACTACGTGACAGCGTTCCTTTGCATAAGCCCATTGCAGGGCCCGTGCACCACCCCCCAAACCCTTCAGTCAGGACCATGGTTTGAGCAGTAGCAAGGAAGAAGGTGTAAGACCATCTGTGCTCCAGGTTCGCAGCCAGGTTTGCAGCCACCTAAAGCTCTTGTCAGCGACTTCCTTTTTCCGTTTCGTGCATGAGCGTCCAGGAATGAGGTGCTGATTGTGGCCAGCGGCGCTGCGGTGCGCTGTACGTCAGCCGCAGGGTAGAACTTGCGCAGCGCATCGGCAGGCGCCCATGCCAGCACCCGTTCTGTGCAGAAGGCGGCGGTGTAAGGCATGGCTCAGGTGCAGTGCCGAGCGGGTTGTGGCCAAGGGCAGCGGTGTGTGCACGCGGCTGCATGACGGGCAAAACGGTGGTGCAGAATAGGGCAAGCACCAGCATCATCAACAGCAGCGTGGAGAGCAATGCTGTGCAAGCAAAGTGATCGCTGAGCGGGTTGCGCCATGTGGCATCCAGTGCCTTAGGCTTGCTGTGCTCGCCTGTGCATGACTGAATCCTTTTCATGGCACCTTGATGGTGTGTCTGAAGCCGATGGGGTTCTTGGCTGAGTGGTGCATGCGCCCCAGTGGTAGCACAGCGTGCTCGTCTCTTGGTGGGGCGCCTGCAGCAGCAGCATGCGGCACAGCCAGTCTGTGAGCTGGTAGACGTGGCCACGCAGTGTGCTGCCCATGCAGGTCAGTAGCAGCATTGGCAGCAGCGTCAGCAGCCAAGTCAGGGCAGCCGACTGTCCACTTGCAAGCGGCATAGATGGGTGGCAGGGCGTCCCTGCTGCTGCTGCTGCTGTTTTAGGCTGCAGCTTGGCACTGCTGCCAGCCTGAGCAATGTCTGGTGGCGCAGCTGGCTGCTGCTGCTGCTCAGCCGCGCTTGGCTTGCGGCTACTGTCAAAGCTGCTGCTGTCGTGGCTGGTGCGGGTGACGAACAGCAGAGAGTCACTGTCATCTGCATTCACCTGCCTCAAGTCCACGCCAACTCGCTCCCATGTCTCCAGCAGCGGAGGTGGCATGCTGCAGTGCACGTCCTCAAGCTGCTGTGGCTTGCAGAAGTGCAGCTCAGTGCGGGAGCTGCTTGTGCCAGAGCCCAGCTGGGTGGTGTCCTCTTCATCAGTGCCCAGACCTGTGCTGCTGTGGTGAGGCTGCTCTGCGGCATGGCAGCGCAGGCAAAGAGCGGCAGGCTCTTGGCAACAGAAACGAGCGAAGCTGCGCTGCTGCTGGCCTGATCGGCGCGTCCCAGTTGCACCGGCATGGCAGCAAGGCTGAAGTCATGCTGCTGAAGGCGCGGCATGTAGAAGAAGGTCTGAAGCACAGGGACCACAAAACCTGACAGCTTGTCCAGGCAGCTCCTGCCCAGCACGCAGCTGTACATCTTCTCAGCTGCGGGGTTGCCGTTGACCAGGAAGCCGTCCTTGAGGTACACGGACACCTCATGAGCTGTACCATAGCCAAACACGACACTCACCGGCTCGGTGCGGCCGATGAAGCAGCTGGTGGCGTCACCCTCAATGTTCATGATGTGCAGCTCACCCTCCTTCAGTGGGCGGTAGAAGAGCTGGCTTGCGTCTGCCTGAGCCCGCGTGATGATGTTGGGCTCACATCCAGAGTCTGCGACGGATTTGAAGGGCATGATTGGACCCTTGTTGGTGAGGATCATCGGCACCTCAGAAGGTTCCACGCTGGTGAAGGTCAGCATGGTGGGCGCCGCACTGCTGGCCTGGTAGTTGGCCATGAGCTGCTCCTTGCTGCGCTCTGGGCAGGCATATGCTGCCAGCTGAGCCACTGCTGTTTGCTCTAGCTGGGCACCTGCAGCAGCTGCTGCTGCAGCGGCGGCTGTCGTCATGTCGTCGGCAGCTGGCACCGGCTGGCAGGGTACCGGCGTGTTGTGTGTACTGCTGCTGCTAGCACTGTGATCATCATTGTCCTCTGAGTGCCCAACTGTGAGGCGGGCAGTATGCTGCAAGGACTCTGTCCAGGCAGCTCACCTGGGTTTGCCGCTGCAGCGACGTGGTTATCAGGGGGTGCAGCTGCTGCTGGGGTTGGCTGTCCCAGCAGTCCAGTCATGCCCATTTGCTGCAGCACACTGCCCAGTTTGGCGGGAGCCCCCGTAAGCGTGATGTGCACCTGCACACCATCAGCAGTGAACGTTGCAGCAGCAGGCTTGTCAGCGGCTAAGCTAGCTGCCTTGGTTCTGTCACACGGCTGCACGCTGGCAGGCGGCAGGAAGCTGAGCGGCTGCTTGCCGCGGTTGCCCAATGCTGCAGCAAATGCCGCACCAGTGTGGCTGCTGCTGCTGCTGCTGCTACTGCTGCAGCAGTAGGAGTCATTGCGCGTCTGTGCAGGCATGCAGGAGCCTGCCATGTACCAGCCATTGAGGCTTTCTGCGCCGTCATCTGTGTCTGGCATCAACGCTCCTGCATGCAGGTCAGGCTCGTCAGCAACATCTGCGACTGCTGCTGCAGCTGCCTGTGCACGGGGCTGAGCGCGATCACGCTGCTGCTGCTGCTGTTGTGGGGGCGCTGCACGCGCACCTGGCATCTTGGGTGCTATGCCCAGCTCAGCGCAGCGCCGCTGGTACACTTGGATGGCTCTGTAGGGTGCTTCCACGCTGGGGGCCCAGTGCTCCGCCGCCCGCTGCGGCTCATTGTACCAGCACACACCATCATTGTGTGCTGTGTGCAGACAGATGTTGTAGCGCTGGTCGCCTTGCTGGCGTTGCTGCTGCTGGCGCTGCTGCTGCTGCTGCTGTGGACGCCGCTCGTCCCACCAACGGCTGCCATTGGGGTTGTTGGGGCTAGCAGGGCGGGCTTGCCATCCTGCAGCGCAGCGGCCGGCATGTATACAGTATTAGAGGAGAAAGAGGGTGCAGAGCGCTGCTCCCTGCTGCTGCTCTGCGCACCAGCAGCTGACGTTTGCATTGGCTGCAGCTGGCTGTTCCTGGGGTGCTTGGGGTCCCGGCAGTACATGTTGGGGTGATTGCCGTGCCTTGGCAGCGTGCAGACTGAGAAGTCATGGTCCTCAGCAAACCCCAGCGCTTTTGCCTGCTTCATCAGCAGCTGCATGCGCTGGTACTCTGTCAGCTGGCCCTCTGGCACCCCACCTGAGAGTGATTGCTTGCCTGCAGCTTTGCCCAGCATGGAGGCAGCCACGTTGCTCTCGGTCAGCACCTGCAGCTGCTGCTGCTTGTGCTCCTGGTAGCTCTTCACCAGATCTTTGGCACGCTCCAGGTTGACCTGGGACTTGTTTGCGTACTGCAGCGCCTGCTGCAGTGAGGCCGCACACTCGCGGTCCTGCAGGCCGTTCACAAACAGTTGCACAAGGTACCCATCAGAGTAGTTCCTGTGCAGCAGTGTGCGGCTGCGGTACTCCAACTCGTATGCAAAGCCGTCTGGCGTCATGCTGCCTTGCTTCAGTGCCTTGAACTCATTCTCCTGCTGCTGCGTTGCTGTGCCAAATGCCACCTCGAACAGGGTCAGGATGCGCTCTACCGCATACATGTTCGGGGTAAGCAGGTTGGCTTTGTCGTCCAGCAGCACCACAGGAGAAGCAGTGAGCGCTGGGGCTGTGCTGGTCGCCGCACCTGACTTGATGCCTTGGTCGCTGCTGCTAATGTTGGCAGCAGAGGTGCTGCTGCTGCCGCTGGTGCTGGCCAGCCGGCCTTCGGCCGCTGCTCGGTCACACAGGCCCTTGAACCGCTTCTGGAACACTGCCAGCAGGTCCTCGTACTCGGGGAGGCCTTTCCTGCGGCGTAGGGCAGCATCGCGCTCTGCATCAGTAGGCTCCCAGGGCACAAAGTCGTCCTTCTGTGCAGCTGCGATGGCAGGCATGGCAGCAATGCGCAGCTGCTCTAGCACAGCGTATGCCTCTGATCTGTCCTGCAGGCACTGCATGCATTGTGTGATCACCAGCGAAGGCATGGGTGTGTTCCTGCCTGCTGTGAGGGCCTTGGTGCAGTTGTCCGTGTGGTATTGCCTGAAGCTTTGCAGGAACTCCAGGCAAGGGCAACCTGGCTCACCTGCATAGCGCTTCAGCTTGAGCAGGCTCAACGTGGATGTGCCAGGCGATTCCTCCATGTCGCCTGAACACAGCGGGTTGAAGAACACACGTGTTGGTGTGTGGCCAGCCACAGGTGACAGTAAGGTGTCGTTCTCACTGTCAGAGTCGAAGCTGAGATCAGCAAGAGCCAGATCGCGTGCTTGCTGCTCAATAAGCTCTAGAGTGCTAGAGAGTGTATTGCTTGCAGGTAGAATGCTCTGAGACCGAGTTACTGCACGATCGCCAAAGTCACCCACCATGCACGCCTGGACAGTCAGCAGCCCGTTGGCTTAGCGTTGTTGGCCAGACAGCCGCAGATGACCCACCGGTCGCGAGGATGGCTAGATAGCCGCAGATGACCCACCGGTCGCGAGGATGGCTAGATAGCCGCAGATGACCCACCGGTCGCGAGGATGGCTAGATAGCCGCAGATGACCCACCGGTCGCGAGGATGGCTAGATAGCCGCAGATGACCCACCGGTCGCGAGGATGGCTAGATAGCCGTAGATGACCCACCGGCCGCGAGTTGTTGCAGTGTAGTAGGAACACCGACTTGTAGGGACGTAGTAAAGTCTTGGTCGCTGATGGGCAGGTAGTCCGATCTTGATCTGGATCAGGAACCTTCGAGGACGCCTGGCCTGGCAGCTGCGATTGTTAGCGCTGCCAGCTGACGCTTTATGCAAATCAAAGCAAATTCTGCCCAACAAGCAAGCAAGTGACGCCGAGAATGTGAGGTAGCTGCCGCGATACTGCTTCGATCGCTGACTGCTGGGTGTGTTCGCGGCCAGCTTGTGCTGACCCAACACTTTACCTGCTGTGGGCTATAGGATTCGCCTGAGATTACACTGGAAGTATTGCAGCTGCCTGCTGACCTTGTCGTGCTCTGCTGTGGCTCTCACTAGCAGGTATGCACAGGAACAGCTAAGGAGACACAGTTACACGCATGTGCTGCACAAAGGTATCTGCAATGTGCTCGTGTCTTAGTGCCGCAATATCTCCCAACATGTGCGATTCTCGGCGTGCCTTCGCACGCCCACAGGCAGCACCCAAATGGCGCTGCCAACACCACTGATCAATGTCACTCTCCAATAACATAACTCACGTGAACAACATCACCAAAACATCATCAGATGATCGCTGATCGACTTCACTAAATCATTCCAGGAACCCCGAAGAACATCACTGTGCAGCACTGAATGCTGCACCAAACCGAACCACTCTGGGCTGTAGTACAATACTAGACTAGTCAAAGCAGTACATCACAACCAAGCCAGGGCTGCTAGCTGTTGCTAGCCCCAATCGGACAAGGAGCCAATCGGTCCTGTCAGCAGTTGGCAGCAGCAACAGCGGCAACTGCAGCAGGACCAGCAGCTGCAATGAACTTGTGTGGAACTATCAGCCTGCCGTAACACAGCAGCAGCTGTGGATGATATGCGGGCACGCATTGCCCTGCTGTCTTTGCGCATCAGCGGAATGCACCCTAGCAGATCCTGGCGCACCATACAGCAGCAGCAGCACCCGCCGCGTGTGGTTGCGGTGTGGCTTGCTGTCTTATAACCCTAGGCGTGGCTAAAATTCAGGCCATGCATGGCTTGCGGCAGCAGAACTGTGTTTTATTCATGTGAGTGCAGTTGAAATGCAACCAAACGATTCATTGCTGCAGCACCGTGCATGACACAGCCGGCGGCAGTTCCCACCTGCATGTAGCTTGGCCTCCTTCAGCGCAGGACTTGCATCACTTGCTGGCTGGAGTAGGGCATCATGTTGCTGCGGAGTCTTGGCGTTCTTTTGCTTCAGCGTTTGTCTTGCAAAGCCTGCTGACTCAAGCAGCGGGCGTCATGTCGCTGCGCAACTTGGCGCGCACTTGGGCGCAGCCATGTTCATGTGCTGGGGTGGTTGCGATTGTCGCCCTACAACTGGCAGTGCCACACATTGCTGCTGTGTGCTGTGGTGAGCTGCTGGCATGCCCGCTGCTCAAATACTTGGTGCGATGGCTGTTGCTGGCTTGCCGTGGTGAGCTGGCGGCTTGCCTTACCTCCGCAGCTTTGGTCTGCTGGTGCTTCCCAGATGTGTGTGTAGCTGCTGCTGCTTGGGCTCGCCGCTGGAGGATGTCCAAATCGGTTGCAGCTTTAGAGGTGTTGCTTGTTTCCCTGATATCACCAAAAGCACCAGACTGCAACAGCTAAAGTATTTTTAATGGACTTTATAACAGCATAATCGCCTTTTGTGATAGGCAAGTATCATGGTGTTTTTATTTTTGGGGTTGGGTTGGTGTTTGAGTCGGTGTTGGGTTGGTTTTGGTAAGTGGACCTTTGTTGGCAGGGATGGTGTGCGTGTGCCTGTGCCCAGAAGCAGCGAGTTCAGGTATTTGGGATGTGTATTCCATGAGACTAAGGGTGTTACAGCATGTGTTTCGTCCCTGGCAGCTGCTGGCTCACGGGCAATGTGGGCCATGCGCTCCCGCTGCGCTGACCACCACATCACGGGGCTTGGCTTGCAGGTGCACCTGTTCAACTCACTGGTCTCGCCAATCTTGGGCTACTGCTCAGAAGTGTGGGCCCCTGCACTGCTTCATAGCTGCGGAAGTGGGCCGCAGGGCGTTGCCAAGGCGCTTAGCAATGACATGCAAGTGGTGCAGTTCATGTTTTTGCGTATGTTGGCTGGGCGTGTTCGCAAGTCTACTTGCAGGCAGCTGCTGTTGCGTGAATTTGGCTGCAGACCCCTGATCAGTGGTTGGTTCACAGCTTGCTGGGACCTGTGGGACCGGGTGGTCTCACGGCCGCCTAGTGACTGGTTGTTTTTAGCAATGCAGGAGAACAGAGACCTCAGTATGCGCACCTACCCAAGCAGCGCTGATCAGGGTAGGCAAAAGTCCTTGTGGTTCTGGCAGTTTAGGTCCCTTGTGCGCACGTTGCATACCCGTACGGGCACGTTGGGCGACATACCTGATGCACTGGTTGGTCTGCACTGCCTTGAGGAGTCTGATATGCGCTGTGTGCATGAGGCTTTTCAGTCTTGGTTGTATCAGCAGTGGCATGATTTACCCACCGATCCCAGAGTTGCTGGTTCTGATACTGTCATGCATTCTAAGTACGAGAGCTGGTTTGCATGCACATCATTTGATGAGCCTGACATGACAAAGCCGTCTAGCTGGTGTCCAGACTATGTGCACAACACTGCTGGCCTCAACAAAGTACACCTGTCGTCACTGATGCGTTTTCGTCTGGGTGCACATGACTTGCGTGTGGCTACTGGTCGGTGTGAGAGGGCTGCCAACTCCTTGCCACCTAGACATCAGCGGCTTTGCACCCGATGCGCTGCTGGCCAGGTTGAGGATGAGTTCCACGTGGTATTTGAGTGTGATGCTTACGAGCTAGTCCGGGAGCGTTTTTGGTGTCTGTTTGATGAGTTCGGTGGTTGGCAGAACCCAAGTGCCTTAGCAAATCCGCGCGGGTGATGTCTGGCAGACTTTATGCGGCAAAGACAGAATAAGGTTGCTGCTTTCATACACAGTTGCTTACTGGTACGTAGCGATCCAGAGTTGGCACATTTGTTGCTTCCCAGTGATGGCATTACTAGTAGTGCTTCTGAAGTTACTGATTCTCTGAGTTCTGAGCTCTCTGAGCTTGTTGAGGTTGCGGTTTCTTCCGGTTGATGGTCTTCTTTTGAGTTTTGTGGACCCCATGAGCCTTGTTTAGCTCCTTTGCGGGTGGGCCAGTGGCCCTACTTTGGTAATTCGGTAATTCGGTAATTAGGTAAGGTCGTGTTTTGTTCCGTGTTGAGTTAGGGTTGGTTTGCAGTGTTGGCGTGTGTAGGTTGATTGAACTGCTGGTTTGGTTTGTGTTTGTTCTATGTTGTTGAATGTTTGCTGTGCTGTTGTGTTCGTTGTGTAACAGCCGCGTTCTGTAGTGGTGCTGCCTGTCTGTTGGATAAGCAAGCTTGCCATGCTGCAGCAGGCGTACACTGGCGGTACAACATGCAGCACTGTACAACACTGTAAACGCAAAGGCATGAACGTTCTCCGGGACTAGGAAGACTAGAAGATATGACATCATAAGCTAGTAAGATATATAGCATAGTTAGTGATCCTGGGTTGAGATCATCTATAGCTATAGCGGCTTTGTGATGGGGGGCGCTGAACGCCCGTTGCAGCATAAACGGCGAAAGGCCAGCAGTGTAACTTTGAACAGCAGCAGCAGCAGACAAGAGTATCGATCGGCAACTTGCAGGCATACATGCAATCCCCCACCACCAACCACACACACTTTGTGCTTCTCCTGCTTGTTTGCGAGGAAAATGTGAACTGCGGGAAGGCCACCAAGAGCAAGTGTCACTGACAGCTGGTTGACATGTTGTGCTGGGCTTTCGCCGTTTATGCAGGCCGAGTTGTGGCAGCCATGCAGGCTGATGACTTTGTTGCTGTCTGCGGGTCTCTGTCTGAAGTTCAGGCTGTGGCTGCAACTGTTTACAATTACAGTTGCCAGTGGCGCTTCAAGCTCCACAGCTTGAAGTCTGCCGTCATGCATGTGCTGCCAGCAAGACAGACCAGCCAGCTGGTCGACTCCGGCATTGTTTGGAACAATGTCCCTGTGCCTGTTGTATCGGAATACTGCTATCTTGGCCTGTGGTTCAACAATACCTGTACATGGACCACACATTTTGAGAAGATGCTGGCTAAGGTGCAACGTGTGAAGGGTGCGCTCATGCCAATTTGGAAGAGCCGCAGCATCAGTGTGGAGGTTAAACGCATACTGTTGCTGACGTGTGTCCGTCCCATTGTCGAATATGGCAGTGAGGTTTGGTTTCCGTCCACAGCTAGGCAACTGCAGCTGATTGACAAAGTGCAGACAGACATCATCAAATGCGCAATGCGCTGTGGCAAGGAGCGCCCATGCTCTTCAGCTCTCTTGGCAGAATGGGGTGTGAAACCGTTGCATATGTGGCTTCATCAGAGGGCTTTGGAGTACTACTACAGGATTCAGCGTATGCAGGGCGTTCGGCTGCCAAATCAAGTGTTTACAGCTGAATGGAGGCGTCCTGGTGGTGCTGTGGCGGTGACATCGTGGCACAAGTATGTGCAGAGCCTGCTGTGCAAGTATGGTGTGAATGTTGTGACCGCGGAAGGCAGAGCCAGTGCGTGCAAGAGCCATGTCAACAAGCAGGTCAAGACACTACATGCTGAAAGGATTGCATGTGAAACGTTGGAACACTCCACTCTGAGTCGGTATGTGGCTCATGTGCATCCCTCTCATGTTGATGCTATGGGTTTCAGGAGGCCTAGGCCGTACTTGCGTTCAGTGGCAATTCCACGTGGTATTGAATTGCTGTTGCGTGTTCTTATGGGTTGTCTGTGTGTACATGAGCGTACTAGTCAGTTTGGCGGTCGCAGAGCTAACTCCACTTCAGGATGTCCTTGTTGTGGTGCAGAAGTTGAGTCTTTGTCACACTTCATGTTTGATTGCCCTGCTACTTCTGCTCAGAGGGATGATATGTTTGCTGAGATCAGATCCCTGCCTGGTTGCGCTGAAAAGTTGCGCAGTGTTTTGTCCATGGCTGATTCGTCAATCAAGGTGTTGCGTTTTGTATCTGATGATATTTGGGGCAGTTCTGGAAGATGTCTGATGGTGTCACCGTGTATTGCTGCTTTTCTTGTCAAGTCTTGGGATGTGCGCAATGCATGCAAACATTCTGGAGCAGTGCTCCCTCCTCTTTCCGCCCCGGTGGGGCGCGGGGCCGATGGCGCTGATGCTATGGCTTGAATGGGTAATATGATGATGATGATGATGATGGTTGTGCTGGGCTACCTCAAGGACTACATAAGAGTTGAAGACCGTCAGTGCTCGCTCCCCGCTATCATGGCCGTGAGCAGCACTGACCAGATTGCTTTTTGAGTGCAGGTAATACTAGAGACACTAGCAAGGAGTAGAAGCAGAGCTCTTTAGTTCAAGACAGCCATGGTGGCGGGGGCCCCACTTTGAAAAATAATTAGCATGTGAGTGCGCATTTGCTGCATTGAAATGTGTAACATGTCTTCTTTGCAATCCTTTTCATTGTATTCTGAGAGTGTTCAAACTGGTGGTTGATGCGTACACACAATGCGTTGTGTGTTGCTGTGCTTGCACTAACCCAACCTGCGGTTGTCGCCCTTGCGCAGGGTATGCCATGCCATGGCGCGCCATACGCGCGTATGCCATGATGGCAGTAGCCTGTATACGGTACGTGCACGTGTTGAGTACGTGACCCGCATGTGTGCACGACCGCACATGGCAGCTAGAACAAGAGTCCAAACCACACCACACGTGAACATTGCTGCCACATTGCTGCTGCCACTGCTGCTGAGGAGCAGCGTAACGAACGAGTCAGTCATGATCGGCAGATCAGGACTGAACCAAACGTGTGACCGCGAGCAGCGCAGACGAGCGGAAAGCAAACAGCTGAACGCAACACAGCCCAACCAATGGCGTGTTGCGTGAAGCAAACAGACGCTGAACACAGCGATTGACCAACCTAAATGTGGCAATGCACGCATGCGACAACAGTAAACCAAATGACACTGTTATGTAACACGCATGCTGCCACAGTGGCTACGCCACTGCCAAACCAATAACCATGTATGTTTATTCCACGACAAATCCATCAGGATGTCCTTGAACACATCCTACATCACCACACGTGAACATTGTTGAAACTGAGAACCAACTGACTTTTATGTCCGGCACAGATAGCCACAGCAGCGCTCGGAACCGATGCTGCGGAATGGTGCACATGAGCGAAGGCCGGATGTTTGCAAACAAAAACCATGAAACAAGCTGCAAGACACCACCTGTGGTGGGAGCTATTGCTCCGTCCTCTGTAGCCTGCGCTTGAGGCTCAGAGTATAGCGCTGCTGGGCGAGAACGCAAAATACACCACAGGCACATTGCCTGTTGGTTGTTTGCCTATCCAAGAGGGGTGTTTTTGCTGGCAGGGGTCTGGCAGTCTGTGACCCGAACGCTGCTACTTAACCATAGTCGCCGATGCGCTGATACCTATAAAGTAAGAAAACACAAGTGCGGTTCAATGTTTCTGTGGTGTGGTGTGACTTGGTGCGCTCAAATGCCTGGCACTTCATGCTGAATCTCTTTCCGCCCCGGTGGGGCGCGGGGCCGATGGCGCTGATGCTATGGCTTGAATGGGTAATATGATGATGATGATGCTGAATCTCTGGGGTGCTGCAGCCAGCTCTGGCTGGCAGCTCGCTGCCGTATGGCAGCCTGCATGAGCAACAGTGCAGCAGCGCCTCCTCATAGCGGCCAGCAGGCCAGATGCACGCTTGCCTTGCATTTGCACCAGTAAGCTCAGGGGGGGCACCACGTGAGTCATGTGAGTTTCCGACGCATGCATGCATGATGGGCATCATCACCAATGGTTGATTCACCATGCACACAGCGCACCATCAACATACAACAAACACAAACCAGACCAGCAGTCCAACCAACCGACACACGCTAACACTGCAAACCAACCCCAACTCAACACGGAGCAAAGTACAACCTGACCGAAACCAAACCAACACCAACTCAAAAACCCACCCAACTTCATGATAACTATGACACAAATCTATCCTATAATCTTATAAGTATTAATAGATCATAGTCTGTTATTAAGTCCATCTAAGCAATCAGGAACGATGTGCACATGTGCACTCAGGAGCAACCACCCCTGCAGTTGGGTGTGTTGTGCATGCAGGATGTGTACTGCAAGTATTGCCCTGCTATGGTGCAGTGTAGCTGTGGACGTACAAACGTTACTGCAGCTGTTCGTTGACTGGTCCGTTTGGCTTCTGTAAGCTGGGCGACTGGCATCATGGCCAGTCACTGCCAGTGCCACTGGCCCAGTGGCATGTGCTCATCACCTTGAGCCCTGCTGCCTTCATGTCACTACGCACTGATACAGCCTCAGGCTGCTCGAACTGCACATAAACAGTTTGATCAGTAATTGTTTGTAATATCAAGCTTCCTTGGCTCTCGTACTGCGGCAGTTCGTTCTTGCTGCTCGCAAACTCCCGTGTCTGCTGCTCGCTCGCTCCTGCCCTGCAAGTCCCGTGTCTAGACTCTAAAAACACCTGATTATCAGCTCGAACACCTCTGAACGCGCTCAGCATGAGCATTTTTGAGTACAATGGCTCTGCCATCATAGCTATGGCAGGAAAGGATTGTGTAGCCATAGGCTCAGATCTGCGCTTTGGTGTGCAGCTACAGACTATGACCACTGATTACAAGAAGGTGTATCAGATTCACGACAAGCTGTTCATCGGGCTAGGTGGTCTGGCAACAGACACTCAGACACTGCACCAGCGGCTCATGATGAGGCACAACCTGTACAAGCTGCGTGAGGAGCGTGACATCAAGCCCTCTACGTTTGCAGCGCTGGTGTCTGCTGTAATGTATGAGAAGCGGTTTGGCCCTTACTTTGCATCCCCAGTCATTGCCGGAGTGGAATCAGATGGCAGCCCTTACATTTGCGGCATGGACTCCATTGGTGCAACAGAGACAGCAAAGGACTTCATTGTCACAGGCACCAACAGCGAGTCGCTGTTTGGCATGTGTGAGAGCATGTGGCGGCCAGATTTAGAGTCAGAGGAGCTGTTTGAGGTCATCAGCCAGTGCTTGCTGAGCGGCATAGACAGGGATGCACTTGCAGGATGGGGTTCAGTAGTGTACGTGATCACAAAAGACAAGGTTGTGGCGCGCACGCTCAAGGGCCGTATGGACTAAAGCCGCCGCCGCAGCAGCAGCCACAGCCGCAGCAGCATCAGTAACATTTGAGGCGTGTGCCGTGCGCATGCTACAGCTTCACCATGATGCGGCACTTGCAGCAGCGATTACAATCGCAGTTGAAGGTGCAGCTGTGGTTGTAGGGTGCGTGCCGCAGACTTTTCAGGCTGCAGCAGAGCTAGCTCCATGCAGCTGGTATTGCACGCCACCAGCAGCAGCAGCTGCTGTGCGGCCGCATGGTTGTCTTTGCTATGCAGCAGTAGTCGTGCCCAGGCCCGTGATGTGTTTTCAGCCAGCACCGGCGGAGTATGCTGCGCGCTGTTGCTTTCATTGCGGCGATGCGGAGGCAGCCGTCGCGTCAGCTCCTGCAGGGCAGCATCATGGCAGCCGCTGTCAGCAGTAGCCGCAGCGCTGCAATGGTGTGCCTGCAGGGCCGGTGTATTGCTTTCTGTTGGTGTGCTTGCGGCAGAGCACGTCTGGCTTGTGCTTGTTGCTTTTGTCAAGTGGCTGGGCATCATTTGCTTGCTGCTATGGTCACCTTGACCCAAGTTGGGCCACTGATGTGCTGGCATGGCCACCATAGGAAGCTGAATGCCTGCATGCAACCACCATGCAGGCCAGTGTTGTGCTGCAGTGTATGTGATGTACCCGGAATGTGATGGGTTGGTACGATTGTCATGTTATTCTGCTCTAGCATGCCATTTGCATTCACAACGGAAGCGCTGTGCATGTTGCGCCTACTGCGCAATTTTGCACTGCAGCAAGTAGGGACATGCGGCTGTTGTTCTGCTGACGCCACTGTCGGACAGCTTGCTTGACTGTGCGTCTGTCATGGCAGGGATGCCGCCATCTGGATCCTTTTCTTTCTTGAGTAGCTCAACTTGTGTGCAGTGTGTTGTAAGCTTCAAGTCGTGGTAAAACAGTTGGGTGGACAGAGTTTAAACTGTGCAGCCTGCCGTGCACATCAACATTCATTTCACACAGGTAGCCTGCCAGGGCTGTGTGCTTTTCAGATGCTGTTCACGATGCCAACGTTGACGTCTAGTTTCGTAATGACATGCATGATGGCGCAGGGTGCTGGTACAAACCTTAGTACTAAAGCAGGGCACTGTCACAGCACGGTGCTGTGGATTGCCGTGGCCTTCCAGCAGCAGTAAAAGCGCATGAGCGTGAGTCAACACCACCGGCAGTTGCCCTGTGCAGCAATTGTTGCAACAGCACCAGCATCGGGCTTCCGCCGGCTGCATGCGCATCCCAGGTGTAAATGGAACAGAGGAAGGCGCACCGTGACACCAAAGGCACGTGCACGCATGCCACTGAATGCCCTTTCCTAATTAAATCCACGGCAAATCATCAACCATCCGTGATGTGCATGCAACACCCAGATTGTGCACACAAAAGCTTCTGAAACAACATGTCACCAACATGTATGTAAAGGGTTGCAGGAGGACAACATCGTCAGCCATGCCTAGGGATACGCAGGTGGTCACATCTGCACCCAGAATAATCAAGTCATGCGTGAGCGCCGCAAACGTCAACCGTTCCTGAGAGCGTGTGGCTCAACCCCAGTGCGCCCTTGGTGCGCATGGTTTAAAACCACAATGTCATCGTGACGACGTCATTGTGATTGGTGCATGATGCACCAGTGCGGGGCTCTCTAGCGCACAGCGTTGCTGTGCCGGATGCATGCTGTGGTGTGAAGCCGTTGTGCTCGGCTGCACATGTGCATACACTCGAGCCAACCATCACAAGCCACTCCAGGCAAAGTCGCCCACAACAAAGGGACGCCGCCCAGTCATCCGTACACACCCACCATTCATGCCGACTAGCCTTCAGCCCTGAACCGCTGAGGCCCTGAACCGCACCACAGCTGCATGTGCACCGTGCAGGTGCAGGCTCCAGCACGCTCATGTACATGCAGACAAATAGCCCACGCTGCAGCAGCAGACCCGCCCCGCTGCAACTGGCGATGCTGGTTGCTCGCCTCACATTCAGCCAGCACCTTGTATGCACTCAAAATGGTACTCATGCGTTGATGTCTTCTGCTGCTGCTGCTGCTGCCCCTGCTGCACCAGCAGGCGCCTGCTGCTTCCGCGACAGGATGCCCCCGCGCATGTTGACCATGTCGGTCAGCTGCGCAATTGCCATCTGCAGCTGCACAGGCGTGATCGGCCGCAGGTGTGGCTGCTGCTGGTCCTGCTGCTGCGCCGCTTGGCCTAGCTGCTGCTGGCGCTCCTTCTGTTCGTTGTAGGTCTGCATGTAGCTGTTGTGCAGCTCCTGCAGGCTGACTGTGGAGCGCGCTGCGAACAGGTCTGCAGGGCAGCAGCAGCCGAAACACCGCACAAGCAAGTCAGACAAGCTTGAGCAAAGGCAAAGGTAGGTTTGCGTTGAACAGCATGAGGCCCCTGAATGGGCTTGACACAACGCCACTGCGCTGGTTCACAAACTGCACAGCACGTGCTGGGCAACCTGCCGCTGTCCGCCAACGCAGCAAGCAGAGAAACAGCGACACCTGGAGGTAGCCGCTCACCGTTCAGCAGGCTGCGCAGCAGGTCGGGCAGCACGTGCTCCATGAATTGCCGCTGAGCGCCGCTGGTGCCGCCGCTGAGTAGGTTCATGTCCAGCCGGCCCTCCTCATCAGCTGCAGCCACGCTCAGCGCATCGTGCCACAGGCGGTACGCGTCGCGCACGTCATCCTCGGTGACCTGCATGGACAGGCAGTACAGCAGGGCAGTACAATGCCGCAGTACAACAGCCAACAGCAGTGGTGAGGTTGGGAGGTGTGCTGCAGACCAGGCAGGGGATGAGCGCACTTCAGGCGTGTGGTGCATAGTGACATGGAGCTTGATCAGCAGCCATGCTACAGGTGGCTGCAAGGGATGGAGTGAAAGCAGCCTGCTTGCTGCCGCCTGAACCGTGAGACCGCAGACAATGACACCTGCTCTGCTCCTGCACGCACTGGCACACACGTGCCACCCCCTGCTGCCATGCTCATGCACCTGCTGGCATGCCTGCTGTTGGGCAAGCTGCTCTGCTGGACCTGTTGAGTGTTGTGTGTTGTGAGGCAGGCCCTGGCTCCTCACCTCGTTGCGCAGGTGCATGCGCGCAAGAGCCTCGCTCATGCGGATCATGGCCTCCAGCTGCCGGGGAGTGGCTGAGACACGCCCAGACTGCGTTTGAATGAATCAGACAGGCACGCGCAGATCAGGGGCAGGTTGATACTGTGAAGGCACAGGCGTCAAAGTGTCTGACCTGATGCGGCTGCCACACAGTCGTCACACACGACAATGCTCAGGCAGCAGCTGCGCACTGCCTGTCGACAAGCAATCCTGCAGCTTCACCAGCACTGCTCGAGGCAGCATCATGCACCGCAGCCGAGTCGACTGCAGCTGCAGCTCTGCGCGCTCCTGCAGCCTCCTCCACATCACTGCCAGCGCCGCAGCCATCCACAGCCGCCCGCTCACGTTTTCGTTGCGTGCGTTGCGGCGCAGCTCCTTGTAGCTCTCAATCAGGCGCGCCTCGGCGGCTGGCGTGAAGCTGGGCTGGACGCGGGCGCGCGCAAACGCCACAAACTCGCGCAGCTCAGCAGCAAAGTAGGGCTGCAGGCGGTGCAGCGGGAACAGCAGGGAACAGACACAAATTTAAGGCAGCAGCAGGAACAAGCATTGTGCTCAGTGCATTGCAGGGCTAGCAGCAGCTTATGTGCAGCCAAACCAGCACGTGTGTCCCGGACTGGGGGCAGCCAAACAGCAAACAGAGATTGCATCAGCAGTTGCGCTTGGTGCTGCTGACAGCGTTCTGACCCTGCGCAGGCGCCACATGCGCCGTGCAAGAGGCGCAACTTCTGCCCAGCTGCCCCAGCGCTGACTGCCGCCGCATGCTCACCGGCGTGGAGTTGGGCGGCACCTCCCGCCAGAAGAGGCTAATGAGGTGCTTCGCCAGCCGCCTGTCCCGCTCCTGGTCCCTGCAGCAGCGAGCCACACGCGTCGACACAACAGGGTTGGATGGCTGACGTCTGGCTGCATACACACGACATGGCCTAGCGCACCATTTGACACAGCATCGTGGCGAGCACAGCGAGCGCCACTCAGGCAACCCCATGATGTTCGACCACTGGCACGTAGCTCCACACACAGAGTAAAGGGCAGTAGGCTGCCGCCAAGTATACGGCAGGCATGCTGCGTGCTGCTGCTGCTGCTGCTGCTGTGGAGTGCTCACCTGGAGTCCAGCACCAGGTAGACCAGGTCGAACCGTGACAGCAGGCTGGGTGGCAGGTTGATGTTCTCAGCCAGGCTCATCTCCGGCAGGTACCTGCGCGGCGACGGTCAACGCCCAACCCTCACGATCTGTATGGCCAGCACCACTCGCTTACGTTGACATAATCGCAGGCCATGGCATACACCAGCAACACAGCACGGGGTCTGTGAACAGCACTGCAGCAGCAGGAGCAGTGCAAGAGCAGGGGATGTGCGCAAGCTAGCTCTGCACAGTGCTGCAGCGGACTGTGTTGCACACGCAGGTGACCGGGCAAGGGTGCACGAGGTGCCCCACCTGCTGCCCTTGGGGTTGGCGCAAGCCAGGATGGAGGTGCGCGCGTTGAGCGTTGACACCAGGCCCGCCTTGGCCACCGACACCGTCTGCTGCTCCATCACCTGCAGCCAGCAACCACACACCGCAGCGCAATTTCGATGCCATGTGTCAGGCCTCGGCTGACGCCAGCTGGTGGGTGTGGGCACTATTTCATCAGAGCACATGACAACAAATGCACAGCACAGTGGTAGACACAGCAGCCGACGAGCTGTTGGCCCAGCTGTGCACGAGCTGCATGCCCATGGCTCAACACCTGCCTGCCAGCAGCACAAGGAGGCACGCTTGGTGGAGACGCTGCATGCATGCAGGCGCAGGGGGGTCACACGACTGCAACAAGCCCCACCTCATGCAGCATGGCGCGTGCGCCGTCGCTCATCTTGTCAAACTCGTCGATGCAGCAGATGCCGCGGTCGCTCAGCACCAGCGCGCCGCTCTCCAGCACCATCTCGTTGGTCTCGGGGTCGCGCGTCACGTACGCGGTCAGGCCGACAGCGCTGCTGCCCTTGCCGCTGGTGTAGATGCCTGCAGCGGGCGGCATGAGGTGGGCGCAGGCGGCCGCAACGTGGGAAGCAAACAAGCAGCATCGACTGGGCATCATCGGCTGCGTTGCAGATGACATGCAGTGTGGGAGAGCGTTCCTTGGGCAGCACGCATTGCCGGCCCAGCCCATGCACGGCGCTGCACAGCATGTCGCTCCAGCGCGCATCAGCTGAGCCGTTGTTTCTCCCACACGATGCCAGGAGGCAGCTTCGCGCAGCAACCTGTGCACGGGTCACCCACCACATGCAACTCCCTGCATTCCCGCCTGACGCGCTCACCGCGTGGCGCCACGTGGTGCACGAAGCCCAGCAGCTGGCTCTTGGACACCGAGGGGTCGCCCACCACCAGCACGTTGATGTCGCCACGGATGCCGCCCTTGCTGTTGCCGCCCGCACTGCAGGGCGGCGACGCACGACGCGCGCAGCGGCACCAACGGCAGCAGAGTCGGTGCAAGATGTACAAGATTGTGCGGGAGCTTGCGCCTGATCGCAAGAGTGGAGGCGCCATTTGCGCGCATTACGCCGATCATCACTCAGTGATGCCTGTGTCACGCACGGGTATCCAGATGGGGCTCCGCCCCCATGCAGACACGTAGCAGGCGTGCAAATCGCATACCATCACAAGCACGCTCCGGGAGCGGCGCGGCTCATCCGCCACCCTCGGCGCTCACCTGCTGGCGGTGTCGCCGCCCAGCGCTGCTGCCGTCGACTTGCTCACGCCGCCAAAGAGCTGGCACAGCAGGCCCTTCTTCACGTTGTCCATGTCGATCACGCGCGGCGCCACGCTGGCGATCAGCTTGGTGAAGTGCTGCGGGTCGGCAGCCATGGCCTGCAGCATGACGGGGCAAGGAGCAGCCAGCAACAAGGCGTGGCAAAAATCTTCGAGCTGCTTGTGAGCAGCCGGTCTACTGATTGTGTCCTGGCAGTCAGCTTTCTGAGCTGTGCCGAGGACCGGCAGCAGTGGTGTCTGGGGTGGCACAGACAAAGCTAGGCAGCAAGCATGACACATGATAGAGCCGGCTCTATGCTGAGAACAAGCGAGGCTGATTGGTACACACCACAAAGCACCACTTGCACGCATGCTATGCATCTTGACATCAGAAGTGCCAGGCGCAGCGCTGCCGACTTGCGTGCAGGCCCATCCGTTGGCATGGACCATGTGCGGCAGTGAACTTCACACCGCACGCTGCTGAGACGGGCGTGAAGGCTCTCACCTTGAACTTCTCCTCCTTGTCTGCCAGCTGCTGCCTGCTGAGGTTGCCGCTGACAAAGCTGTCAGGCCCGCCCTGCGTCTGCGTGGGGTCCAGCGACTCGCCCTGGCGGCAGCGGCAAGCCAGCAACAGGGCAAGCATTGAGCGGGTGGGAACCACATAGTTCCAGTAAGTGCCATGCACAAAGCTCTCTTTAAAGGTCCACTCAGCAGTGCTGCGCAGGCGGCAGGGGTGCCACAACGAGGCACCAGCTGTGTGCCTGGTTCCTGGCTTCCTGATGGGACTGCCTGTGCATCGACACGTTCCACACGCGCTGTGCACACGCGCTGCACACACACACACACACACACACACACACACACACACACACACACACACACACACACACACACACACACACACACACACACACACACACACACACACACACACACACACACACACACACCTGTGTGCCGGCAGCGCCGCGTGGCTTGAAGAGCCGGTCGCCCTCGTCCTTGGCGACGTGCAGCACGTCGAGGTAGGTCTTGAACAGCGCGTGGGATGCGCGCTGGCGCGGGTTCACCCGCAGCTGCGACGCGCGGAAGATGCCTGCAGCAGTGCCAAGCATGGGCCGGCGCGGCGCGGCGGCTTCCAGTCACGGGTCCGCACCGGGCGCCACGCCGCAGACCTGGGCGTCACGTTGCTGTGCCGAGCTGCATGCAAGTCGGGTAGCAGGCATGCCAAACACGGCAACGCACGAGCCAGCTGCGCAGCGAGCACAGCGCACACACGAGGAAGGACTCCTGGACGTGTGTGGCACTGTCTGCATGCGTGCACATCTCCGCGGTCCCTACCTGTGATGGTGACCTTGTCGCCCGGCTTGCACGCGTCCACGTTGGTGTCGTACGCGTACATCAGCAGGCTGCGCGGCGTCTCGCCCTCGGGGATGTTGGTGGGGTCCTCCTGCATCTTCACGATCTGCGCGGCGCGGGCCAGCAGTGGGGAGGCAGGGCAGGGTGCGTGTGCGAGTGTGGGTGCAGGCGTGGCAGGCGTACTGCAGCACCTGCATGGGGGCCATAGTGATGAAGTGCGCTGGCGACAGCCAGCGTACAGGCACGTGTGCATGCCTACACAACGCACGGGCCAGGCGAGCTTGGTCATTGTGTTGTGCACGGCGACACGCAACCAAGCGAGCGCTGCAGCACGCTGCTGGGCGGGCGCGCCGCGCACCTGTCTGTTGAGGAAGCCGCTGCGGTTGGGGATCATGCGCATCGTCTGCTTCTTGCCGCACTTGGTGCACGCGTTGGGCACCACGATCAGGCCGCGGTCGACGGCGTCGTGCTGCTCGTGCCCACACTGCGGCGTCTCGCAGCGGAACACTGCCAGCCTGCGGCGGGGCGCGCAGCACGCGAGCTTCTGAGCGGCAGCCCCGCCACGCACTCCATACTTTTTTTTTTCAGCGTTGCAACGTGCACGGGTGAGGTGCAGTGCATGGCATCACGCACTGGCCAGGCTAGCCACAAACACGGGGGTGAGCTGGGTTGAGGTGCAGGTGTTGCCGGTGCACCCCCTGCACCTCTCCAGCCACGCCAGCCCCCCCCCACACTGCTGCCATGACTCTGCTGCTGTGATTCTGCTGCTGTGACTCTGCCGCTGCGCCGCACCTGAGGTCTGGGATGATGTTGCCCGTGCGCGTGACCATGCCGCGCACCGCCACCAGCGTGTCGATGTCCACGGGGTCCAGGTCGCGGATGGGGCGCACGTTGTCCAGGCTGAACACGCGCGTCTGCAGCACCAGGGGGCAAGCACGCGGGCGCAGGCCAGCAGAGTGATGCCAGGAAGCCGCACCTCAGCAGGGCGCAGCCCGTTCACACACAGCAGGCGCGCTCATCAGTTCCACAGCGTGTTCACTGTCCCCCCCCCCCCCCCCCCCCGCGCCAGCCCAACCATCACATGGTTCATTCATGTAACGCCCTTGTGCAACACGGTTGATGTCTAGGGCAGTGCAAGCAACACGTTGGGCGTTGAAGGCAGTGTAAGTCAACAGCTGCAACGCTCACCTGGATGGTGTCCTCTGGCGCCTGCAGGCCCGTCTCCTCCAGCAGGTCGATGGGTCTGCCAACGTGCCAAACAAGTGCATGCTTTTGTGGCAACAGCGGTAACAAATGTCACAACGCTCACCTGGATGGTGTCCTCTGGCGCCTGCAGGCCCGTCTCCTGCAGCAGGTTGATGGGTCTGCTAACGTGCCAAACAAGTGCATGCTTTTGTGGCAACAGCGGTAACAAATGTCACAACGCTCACCTGGATGGTGTCCTCTGGCGCCTGCAGGCCCATCTCCTGCAGCAGGTCTGTCTGCTCGCGCGCCAGCCTGTTGACCGCCTCGTCCCACAGCAGCACCATGTCCTCGGGCGACTCCACGGTGGCTGCCAGCAGGCGCGGGCTGCTGGCCTTGATGTGCTGCGCGTCGATGTTGATGTAGGTGTGGCCGTCCAGCATCATCTGCGCATGATCAAAGCCAGGCAGCACACATCCGGCACAGAGTTGAGGCAGGCAGACCAGCAGATTACTCGGCAGCAGCCAGCACGTGATGAAGTCGCAGGCATGCGAGCACTGACAGGCAGAACGCGGCAACTTCGGGCGGAGCGCCTTGCTGCACAGCATGGCGTCGACTGTGGTCAGCAACAGTGTCGAAAGCAAGGGCTGTGCAGTGCAGCAGCGCGCAGGGCTGGGGCGGGCCGCACCTGGCGCAGCAGGCCGACGTATGTGGCCATGCCTGCGGGCGTCGGCTGCGCCTGCTGCTGCCCGCCCTGCTGCTGCTCCTCCGCGCCTGCGTGGAAGGTGACCAGGAAGCGGCGGATGGCCGCGGTCATCTCCGACTGCGTGTAGGCTGTGCCCCAGATGCGCCTGTTGCCGTCCATCTCGGAGTCGGCCTGCAGGGTTGCAGGCATGCACACGAAGCAGCGGCAGCCGAGTAAGTGATTGCCTCAGGCAGCAACACTGGACACAGCAGAAGCAGAAACAGGACAAAGCGAGACACACATGGTAGTGCTGCTGCTTGTTGCAGCCGCTGATCACATCAGACACCCTATGGTCAGGCCCACGATGTTTTGCTTGAGCACGCACACCTCCTGATACATCCTCGACTGTTCCCCAGCCCTGTGCAAGGCCGTTGCTGCCGCTGCCGCTGCTCACCGCTGATGGGATGAAGCTGCTGGCCCTGCTGCGCATGCCGCCGCCAACGCCAGGCCTGCCCGGCGTGCGCTGGCTGCCCGGCACGTTCATGCCCGGCGTGGGCAGCAGCTCGCTGGTGGCGCCCGGCGTGGCGGCGCCCGGCGTGCCTGCAGGACCTCGTGCGGCTGCGACAGCAGGCGACGCAGCAGCAGCACATGAGGCGAGCGTGTGACCCGGGGGTGAGGCAGCGCATGTGGCAGTGACATGTGGTGCAAGGGGAGAGTGATGTAATGTAAGGAGGTGCTGGCAGAGGGCGTGCAAACAGCGCCACGTGTGTGAGGGGTGGCGTGCAGCGCGGACATGTATACAGCACCAACTTCAGCATCAGCCAATCAATACATGTCCACCACCAGTACCAAGCCAAGCAGTCAAATGCGCTGGACTAGGATTTATACCACACGCTTTGCTTGATGCTGTACTGTTCAAACCTGGCAGCCCATACATTGCACGCAGAAGCTGCCACCACCAGCAGCTACGCCAGTCAGCTGCGCATGGGCGCTGACAGTGCTGCAGCAAACAAGGGAGCTGCCATTCAATTAAATTTGCCGGCCACCGCACCATCCGCGTCTAAATGCAATGAGCAGGTGCCTGCTGGAGCTGTCGCCTCACCGCCACCGCCGGCAGCATCACCCTGGTCGGCATCCTGCATGTCCTCATCGCTGTTGTTGTCTCCGCCGCCGCCGCCGCCGCCAGCTGCTGCAGCGCCGCGCCTGCTGCCGGCCCTGCGGCCCGCAGCGCCGCCCTTGCCTGCTGCCTTGCCTGCTAGAGCTGCTGCTGCGGTGCCTGCGGTGCCGCCTGCAACAGCGCTGGGGCCTGTTGCCTCTGAGTCCAGCATGGGCAGGTCGTCATCTTGGATGTTGGAGGGCAGGCTGGCGAGCGGGCCCGACGCACGACGGCCTGCAGGAGTTGCGCATGTGTTGCATTACACGTAGTACAGAGTGAGAAAGTGGATGGGGCATGCCCATACTTATGACAGAGTGCAGGTTGTTGCAGCTGCACACATGCGACAAGCACAGCAAGCAGCCACGTGCTGCAAAAAGAGCCGGCTACGGCACTGCTTGCAGGATGACATGCCAGGCCCAGGCAACCAGGCTTTCACTGTTCTAGGCGCTGCATGGGCACGCAAGTGGTTGCTGTGGTTTGCTTGCAGGACTGCATGCAGGTGCAACAGAGTGGCATTGTGCTGTTGCACAGGACAGGCTCGTTGCTGCAGTCAGGTTGAGAAAACCTTGCAACGAGAAACCAAGCTACCAGGCCACAACAGACACTGAACAACTGCAAACTGACTATCTGGCCTGCTTTTCTGCCCACAACAGCTCCATGCCTGCTGGTCCTGTCTAAGCCTGCTGCTGCTGGTTATCCTTTGCCATGCAGTCACTCTAGAACAGCTCACCACCAGCCCTGCGCCTGCCACTGCTCTTGGCGCTTGCTGGAGAAAATGGAGCGGTGGCGTCTGCTGACACAAGGGAGCTTGAGTCAGCATGTGCCTGATTGGGGGTACTGTTCACTGATGCTGTTCAAGAAGACATCTGCGAACCTGTTCGCTTAGTGCTCGGTGTGCCCTGGCTTTCTGCCATAATCTCTGTCTTATCTATCGGCTTTTTCAGCTTTTGCTTGGCAGTGCGTGCCCAGTACGGCTGGATCGCCCGCTCGCAGCTTCAGCTCAAGCTGCTCCTTCCCAAAAGATCCGGGCTACCAAAAAGGCTCAGTTAGCACATAATCCCACAGAATTTGTTGTGTCTGATCATCAACCGTGTATGATCGCCTGCGTGCAAGCCAAACGGAACAAGAAGGTGCGTGTACGTCGTGCAACCTTGATATTAAAGTATAGTAATACAGGCATCAATAGACATTGGCAACGGAATGATCATCGGGAACGGAAAGATGTCCAAGCCTGCTGCCTGCGATTTGGCGGGACCCGCGCGATTACGTTTGAAAACATGTAACAGTTCACCGCTTCGCTTGTTCAATAGGGCGAGAACTTATTTGCGACCCCTGCTTGACGCTGCGCAAATAGTCAAGTTCACTGGCGTTGTTTAAACTTACAAGGCATCTGTGAGGCGGCTACAGACACCTGTCTGGGGTGTTGCTGCCAGCAGCTGCGGCAGTGCTCCTTTTCATCAGCTTCAACTGTCACCAGATGTTACACATAACCGTTGACAGTCATTCTAAATGCAACGCTATTACTGAACCTAGCCTACAGCACCATGGCGCTTGCCTGCACTACTGTGGCCCATGACCTTGTGCATGCTCCTGCACCTGCTGCTGGGTCGCAAGCCACTTCTCCTGCCGCGACTTCTGGCGTGCTCCTCTCCCTCTGCAGTTGCGCTGATAAAACAGCGTGTCATTTTGCTGCTCTTGCTTCTGCATCACAGGCAGCTGCTCAAGCTTCTGCACTTTTGCACATCCCACCATCTTCTGCTGACCCTGCGGCGGCAGCGAGGACGACAGCTGCGGCTGCTGCTGCTGTGAAGACTGCTGCTGCTGTGGCGACTGCTGCTGCAGACGCAGCACTGCACCTGGAATGTCTTGCACTTGCTGTATGTCCTGTACGCAAGCCTGTCTGCTGCCCAGCGGCTCAACGCTCGC
This sequence comes from Scenedesmus sp. NREL 46B-D3, assembly GCA_014080715.1. Lineage (NCBI taxonomy): Eukaryota > Viridiplantae > Chlorophyta > Chlorophyceae > Sphaeropleales > Scenedesmaceae > Scenedesmus > Scenedesmus sp. NREL 46B-D3. Next base: position 229,961 of record JACERP010000139.1, on the reverse strand, counting down.
TTGCCTTGCGACCTGCACGTCTGGCACCTGAGGCTCCACCTGCTCATGCTGCATGCTTGGCAGCAACTGCTGCCATGGCTGCTGTCGCTGCTGCTGCAGCAATGTTTGTGTCTGCTCGGGCTGCCCCAAACCCTGAAGGTTACTCAGCAGTGCCTGCCGTCGGTCTGCCACCAGCTGCTGTTGCCTCTCCACCTCCCGCTGCTGCTGCCACTCCTGCCGCCGCCGCTGCTGCTCCTGCTCTGCTGCAGTTGCATCCAGCTGCTTCCATTTTTTACGCAGCTTGCGCCTTTCAGGCCCATTGAGGGCCTGCAGCTGCGCGGTGCGGTGCACCAAGCGTTTTGGTAGGCGCAGCGTCACCTCCAGCAGCTGCAACATTGCCACCTTCTGACCATTGAGCTTCTGCTTTGCTAAAAGCCGCCCCTGCTTGCTCAACCACCTGCAAGGTGCACAGCACAGGAACATGAGACACGCATGACGCTGTGCAACAGCACATACAGGTCTACCAGTACTTGACAGGGCAGCTACTGGAAAAGCAGAGGAGTGCAGCACCTTATTCTGACAGCATGGGTGGCGTTGCAGTGGTTGACTACCCCGGCGATGGCAACTGTCAGTCTTTTGCACAGCATGGGTTGGGTTGCCGTGGTAGGTGACCAGTACATCTTAATCCATGCTGTGAAAGGGGCGTGCTGTGCACCCACCTTGCAACTGCTGGCCAGTCCCCTTGGCCGCTGCCGCTCTTGCCAGCGTCCACCTCGCTGCTGCCGTGCAGCAGCCTGTGGCGGCGCAGCTGGTGGTACAGGTGGTGCCAGCGCGCCTCCTGGTCCGGCAGCTCCCACTCAAACTGCAGGCCGTCCAGCCTGCACGCGCCACAGGAAGCAGCACGCGTTTCGCTGCAGCCTGCTGCCAATCCCCATAGTTGAACAAAAACTGTGACAATGCATGTCGCGGGCTGCGGATACACACAGGCATGTCACGTGACGGCCGCTGGCGCAGCAGAACTGCCGACAGGCGTCAGACCTGCTGTGCGTGCTGTGCGGCACTGACAGGCACGCGCACACCACTCAGCTGCATCTTGTCCTGCAAAAGGCCCACTGCTGTGCCCACCTTTCCACCTTCCACTGCTCCAGCACGCCGTCCTTGTGCTGCTTGCGCACGTGGCGCACCCAGGCCCCAAGCTCTGGCGCATCGAAGCAGAAGCGAGGCACATGCGCACTCAGGTGCTGCGCTTTCCACTGCGTGAGCTGCCCTAGCATCAGCCCAAAGTCCATGCGAGAGGGGCGCAGCTTGCGCTGTGGCAAGCTGCTGGTGCTGCTGCCGCTGCGCCCGTTGTGTAGAGCTTGTCGCTGTTGGCTTGATTGTTGCTCCTGCTGGCCACGCAGCAGCACAGGCTGGCCCCTGTTTTGGGCCGTGTTGCGCTGCGGGGCTTGAATGGCAGCATTTGTGTCACTGCTGGCTGTTTGGTGCTGATGGGCAGGCTGCACTGATTGTGGGCGTGGTGCTGCTGCTGCTGCTGCTGCTGCTGCCGCTAATGTGGTTGCTCGCAGCTGTACCACCGGAATCTGAAGTGACTGCTCGACAAGGCTTTCTAACGGATCTTGACTGCTAGACTTGTACTGCACTGCGGTCCGAGCCAGGCGATGCAGGAGACGAGGCGCAGGAACAACCCCAGACGGTCGAAGCTGCTCGTTTGGAAAAGATGGACGGCTGAGGGCCTGCTTCCTTGGCAGGTATCTCATTGTCACAAGTGTGTGCATGTCTTTTGCCAGTGGCAGAACGCAATCACCAGCAGCTGCCGTACAGGGGTCGGTGGATAGGGCCGTAGCACCAAACAGGTTTTGTGAAGGACGGCTGTGCAGCATGCAGCAGACTTGTGCACGAATAAAATCCTCATACTTCGACACCACACCATCAGTGTGCTTGTTCAGCCACATTTGTTCTTGTTACTCCAGGGCTCAGCTCAGCAATCGAGCCAGGTCAGCAGCTGTCACAAATGCAGCTTTCACATAAGCCCTGTAACCACAGGGCTGTAGTGAGAGCGTGGTTGTCGCTCGGCTGCATGTTACATTGTACAAATCCTGCCAGGATTGATGCATGTGTTATGTGACAATGTCACATAACACATTGGTTGCGCCTATACAGGCTGCTGGCCTGTGCATGCAAGTCATCGCTTCTCTCGTTATCAGCATCTTTGTAAGCCTTGCGCTTAATTTTGCTTCAAACTATCAGTCCGTTTGTATCCCTCTGTTTCGTTCATATGGCCCAGCGTAGGTCTGCTCGCCTCAGTCTGCACCGGGAGGCTCCTCCTCCGGCTGATCCAGAGATGGAGTTGTTTCATAGGGGAACAGAGGCGCTGGCCGCGTTTCGCCGCACCCGGGCGGAGGTGGAAGACGAGCGAGAGGCAGCAGCTGCAGAGGACAGGCCCCGGCGACGCAGGCTTGATCCAGCAGCAGCTGCAGCAGCCGCGGGTGGGGTCGCGTTTGATCCTCCCGTGTCTCCCAGGGTGGGCAGGCGTTCGGCGCCACAGGACCTGTCCGCTCCCGCACCTGTCTCTGCAGCCGAGCTTGCGCTGCAGGCCACGCTCGAACAGATGACGAGTATCATGGCTGAAGGCCTGGCCATGCTCGCAAAAAAGGTGGATGCCCAGGCAGCAACGCCAGTCATGCCTGCAATAAAGGACCCTGGGCTCAAGGCCGTGGCAGAGATGGCCCAGCAAAACATCTCAACGGACTCCAGCCAGGGTGAGTGAACATTTCAGCAGTCGCATGATAGCACAGCTGGCTAGTGGGCGGAGGATCATGGCAGTGAGGCATAGCTGGCAGGCTGCATGCATATGGTAGCTGCTTGGTAGCCGCTGTGTCGGATTATCACCCGAGGAGGTGGTAATCTTTCATGCTGTGTGGCTGCGTGCCTTCCTGCCTTTGCCATACAGTCTGTCAGCTTTGCGTTGCATTATGTCAGCGACGTGGCTGCATGCATGCATGCAGACTGCATGCATGTGATCAGGCTGCATGCATGCCGTTGCTGCTGGGTAACTCCTAAGAAGCTGGCGGGTAGCTACCTGCACGCAGGGTGCCTCAGGTGGTTCGCCTGGGTAAACAGCAAACCCAGCAGCAGCCGCAGCAAAAGTGCGTCTGGAAACAGCGAATGGTTTATGGGCAGCGCGGGGGCGTGCATAGGGCTGGTGTAGTGTTGCCTATGCGTTGGCACGTGGCATGTGCAGCTGTTTTCGGTCCAGGGCGGGTAGCCCTTTGCATAAAGGAGGGTAGCCGAGAATGTGTGGCGGGTAGCTCTTTGCATAAAGGCGGGAAGCCGAGGATGTGGCGGGTAGCCATGTGCATAAAGGCGGTTAGCCGAGATTGTGTGGCGGCCAAAGGGGGGCGCTGTTGAGTTGGATGTTGACTCTATACGGCTGGTTGCCGCTGTCGCAGACGCGCGTGCGAAGAACGCGGCGATCATCAAGGGCTGTGGCATTCCGGATGGCATGGACCCGCCCAACTTTGATGTGCAGAAGGTGGCCATGTGGCAGGAGATGGCCGCGATTGAGCAAGAGAACCCAGAGCTGAGCGATGGTGTGCTCGTGGAGAGGGCGCTGTCGGTGGGGTACAACAGGGGCCATGTCACGTGACGTGACGTGACGTGACGTGGCCCCTGTTGTACCCCACCGACAGCGCCCTCTCCACGAGCACACCATCGCTCAGCTCTGGGTTCTCTTGCTCAATCGCGGCCATCTCCTGCCACATGGCCACCTTCTGCACATCAAAGTTGGGCGGGTCCATGCCATCCGGAATGCCACAGCCCTTGATGATCGCCGCGTTCTTCGCACGCGCGTCTGCGACAGCGGCAACCAGCCGTATGAATAAATGAATGAGCTACGCGTGGTGTGTTGACACTTAACACCCGCGTAAGTTCAGGAAGGGGGCGTGTGTGACGATGAGGTGACCTCATGCGCCTTCACGCACCCTACCATCCCTACTGGTCTCAAGGGGCCGGTATGGTACCCGTGGGGCTAAGAGTTATTTCCTAGATTTCTTTGTTTTTCTGTGTTGAGGGGCAGAGGTGAAGTTGGTGCGATTGGTGCCTGTAGGCGGTCCTTTCGTCGATCCGAGTTTGTTATGCAGCAGTGCTCTTCTGTGCTTCCACATCTCGCCAGCTGCTTGCACCGACTCGAAGTGTAGTTTGCGCAACAGGGTTTCCAGCGGGCGTCCTTTGATTCCTAGATCATTGGAACCAGCCGTATAGAGTCAACATCCAACTCAACAGCGCCCCCCTTTTGCCGCCACACAATCTCGGCTAACCGCCTTTATTCACATGGCCACCCGCCACACATCCTCGGCTTCCCGCCTTCATGCAAAGGGCTACCAGCCACACATACTCGGCTACCCGCCTTTATGCAAAGGGCTATCGCCCTGGACCAAAAACAACTGCACATGGCACGTGCCATCGCATATGCAACGCTACACCAGCCCTATGCACGCCCCCGCGCTGCCCATGAACCATTCGCTGTTTCCGGACGCACTTCTGCTGCGGCTGCTGCTGGGTTTGCTGTTTACCCAGGCGAACCACCTGAGGCACTCTGCATGCAGGTAGCTACCCGCCAGCTACTTAGCAGCTACCCAGCAGCAACGGCATGCGTGCAGCCTGATCACATGCATGCATGCAGCCACGTCGCTGACATAATGCAACGCAAAGCCTGGCTGGAGTCCGTTGAGATGTTTTGCTGGGCCATCTCTGCCACGGCCTTGAGCCCAGGGTCCTTTATTGCAGGCATGACTGGCGTTGCTGCCTGGGCATCCACCTTTTTTGCGAGCATGGCCAAGCCTTCAGCCATGGTACTCGTCATTTGGTCGAGCGTGGCCTGCAGCGCAAGCTCGGCTGCAGAGACAGATGCGGGAGCGGGCAGGTCATGCGGCGCCGAATGCCTGCCCACCCTGGGAGACACGGGAGGATCAAACGCGACCCCGCCCGCGGCTGCTGCAGCTGCTGCTGGATCAAGCCTGCGTCGCCGGGGCCTGTCCTCTGCAGCTGCTGCCTCTCGCTCGTCTTCCACCTCCGCCCGGGTGTGGCGAAACGCGGCCAGCGCCTCTGTTCCCCTATGAAACAACTCCATCTCTGGATCAGCCGGAGGAGGAGCCTCCCGGTGCAGACTGAGGCGAGCAGACCTACGCTGGGCCATATGAACGAAACGGAGGGATACAAACGGACTGATAGTTTGAAGCAAAATTAAGCGCAAGGCTTACAAAGATGTTGATAACGAGAGAAGCGATGAAATTCGTTGAATGCCACTGCATTATTTTTGGAGTTTCACTTGAAACAGAAAACACGTTTTTTTACATATATATTATTTCGGTGTGTGCGTTGTTGCGGTGAGAGCAGCTGGTCTCTTGGCGTCCCTAACGCCTATCGTCATAAACCGCAAATCAGCCAGGGCTGCCGTTTGGACTGGCGCAAAAGTGTTACGAGTAAGACACAACAACTACCCAAGTCCGCCGTATCAAAGATAGTGACGTGGCATAGCGCCCACGGACCGCAAAGCCCCACATGAAATGCTGCACCATCACCGCGCGTAAGGAATATGATAGTTGTAGCACTAGTATGGGAGAGGAATGTTCCAGAAGGTTCTAGAAGTGTCCGGAAGCGTCTGCAATGAATTTGGAGTTCTCGAATGATCCAAAAGGATCTGGAAGATTCCAGAAGATTCCGGAGTGATGCAAGTTCTCGAAGGTTCTAGTAGCTGGAGGAAGTATCTAGAAGTGTCATTCTAGACATTTCCTAACATCCTACTTATAACAGGGTGTATGTAAGAAAGACGCATGAGTTACTAAGATGTTGCTATATGAGAATATCAGAAGTATCGAGTGGTTTCGAAAAGGTTGTGGGTTGATCGAGAATGGTCTCGATTGTACGAAGTTTCTGGATCACTCTAGAGATTGTATGATGTAGGATCGATGGATGCTTCTAGTCTGGTTAATTCTAGAGAAATCTTAACAGCCTACTACTTTAGAAGTTGGTATATATAGGGGTGCCATTTCTCTTCTCGGCAAGGAAGCAGAAGTACTCAACAGTACTCTACAGCGCCCTCAAGTATACGGGGTTTCCTTTTGTAACTAAGTGGAATACTCTCTGTCTCCGGTCCATATCGATTCAGTCAGTGTCCAGCTTAGTGCAGAAGGCATCGATCCTGTGTTACGTTGTGATTGGCTCGCCAAGTATCGCTGTGAACCCAGCAGTGTATCAGCGAAGGCTATATAAGGGGGTGCCTTGTGCACACTCCTCAAGCTTAAGGGAGGCATGCTAGTAGAACAGTAGGACAACGCCTTCTCCTAGAAAGTATCTAGAGATGTTTGTGGAATGTAGATGATTTGTAGATGATGTGTTGATATGTATATCGTATAGTAATGAACGGTGTTGTATGGTGATGGTGATGATTGATTGTTGTGTTTAGCAGATCCTCCATGTACATGGGAGGGAACTCCATTGTGATTGGTAACTAACTGGATCTTTCTGGCATCAGCTATGTGGTTCCAGAATCTCTCCGGAAGGTTGGCCAGTCTAACAGCTTCTAGAATGAGACACGTCGATCCTGTGCATACGGGTAGAGCCCAGGCGCATGCACGTCTGCATGCGCAGATGGAAGAGGCGTGAGCCGGCCGCCCCTTTCCCTCGCATTTTTGGTAGCTGAGACATGCTGTTTTCTAGAAGCTTGTGGTGTTGTGTTGGTGTCAAGTTGGCCGGTGCAAACGGTCAGGTACGTGGGATAGCATTGGTTGCGTCTTGTGAGTTATCGTTGCAAGGGTGTTCTAGGATGTTCCATAGTCTTTGCTGTGACAACCCGGCAGCAAGGCCTCTCTTATGAGAATGCATGCTTAAGGGATTGTCATCAGCATGCAGCCTATGTGCTGTCCTTGTACGCCAACATGTAGTGTGGAGTTTGATGAAGGACGCTGGAACACCGCCGTGTCTTTGTGTGACCTAGCAGGCAATTGGCCCAACAACATTTGTGCACCAAGGTTGTGACGGGGAGTTTGTCTCGACCCTACCAAGTCATCAGAAGGTGTGGCATGGTGGCTTGCATTTGCAAAGTTGATGCAGCTACAGTTGTGCGGTGACATTAGTAGTTACCATGGCAATGACAGCTGAACCAGCAACGTTGTCATCCTTGGCAGTGAGGTGGAGTGTGCATGTTGAGAGGCGTTGCCCCACATGCATACATATAACGGTCAAGACAGTTTCAGACTGTATTGCTGGTATTGCTAACAACCATTGTGGTGTTTGTGGTGCCGACAGTGGATCTTATTGTGGCACATGCCAGGTCACATGACACGGAGTATAGAGGTTGCAATTGCCAGCACAACTTGGCGGTGAACCTTGTTGTTGCTGTTGTGCGACTTCTTGTCATGGTTTGCCCGGCCTACAGGGCGCAACTACAGCTTGGCGTTGACTTCTGTGAGCAGTGTCAAGGGTGGTTGTTGTATTGTATACCTTGGTGTTATGGAATGCTTGTTGTGGCCATGTTGGCGGAGACACAACAACATGCCGCTCATGGTTTGCCCGGCCTTATTGGGCACAACGTTGTCATTAGTTGTTTCTGTGAACAGCTTGTTGGCACGTTGGTGTATCAGGTGTGCAGTCCCCTTGACTGCGAGGCTATGCCCGCAGTGCAAGGCGCGTTGCTGCCGCAACAAAGTTCGCATGTTGTATAGCTTTCTGCCATTATAGCAACATGGACCCACCGTCTGTATGTGTGTGTTAGTTGGCAAGTGCTTCCTTGTGCTATATAGCATATATGTGGCCAAGCGGGAAAGCCTTGCCCAACACGTTTTGCTGTGGGTATGTTGCAAAGTCTTCTTGCCTGCTGATTAATGTTATGTCGTCCTTGCTTCAAGGCCAATGTCAGTTGCAAAGTGGCGGCAGTTGATCAGCGTGGTAGGTGGGCTGATATGGGGATACGTGTGCGCTGAACGCCCTTTCGCAAGGCCTATGTCAGCGACAGGTTGTTTTTGCCACGTAAGCCTCATCAGATAGTGATGATGTGGTAGCACATGTGGCTACATGCGCAAAGTCAGTCAAGCATGTGGTACGCCAAGGATGGTGGTCCACATTGCGCTACATGTATGTTTGCTTCAGTCACAGTGAGATGACGAGGTCACCAATACCCCAGCTCACTTGGCTGATACAGGTAGTGGGCTCCTGATGAGCCGTAAGCAGGCCTAAGCGACCCAGGAAAAGCGCACGTGCGTCGGTGTGTAAAGGGTCCGCGCTGGAGGTATCGTTACATGGAGTTTCTGAACAGCGTAGTGTGGCATGGCTGTTCACAATGCTGAGAGTGGATTCAACTTGTTGGACGACTGCGGGCTGTTCTTTGCAGACACCTGCGTTGACAATTGGGTGAGAGTCCCATAGAGTCACTCAGGTTCGGCAAGATCTGCATGGCTATGGTTCCTGCAAGGCCAATGTCGGCGGTGGACCTGTTGGCTGGACATGCCTAACGCCGCACTGAATTCCTACTCTAAGCACTACCTGTTTATGATGGTTTCAGGTGCGATGAGCAGTGAGCTGTCGGCAGCGAGCCAGCCTAGAACCATGAGACAGATCAGGTGTTATGGTTTGGTACTTCGTTTGCTATGGTTTGGTACTTTCCTTTGGTGGGGGATTGTACCCATTGTGTATGACAGCAAGCAACGAGGACGTTGCTTGAAAGAAGAGGGGCATAATGTAAGGAATATGATAGTTGTAGCACTAGTATGGGAGAGGAATGTTCCAGAAGGTTCTAGAAGTGTCCGGAAGCGTCTGCAATGACTTTGGAGTTCTCGAATGATCCGGAAGGATCTGGAAGATTCCAGAAGATTCCGGAGTGATGCAAGTTCTCGAAGGTTCTAGTAGCTGGAGGAAGTATCTAGAAGTGTCATTCTAGACATTTCCTAACATCCTACTACTAACAGGGTGTATCAGCGAAGGCTATATAAGGGGGTGCCTTGTGCACACTCCTCAAGCTTAAGGGAGGCATACTAGTAGAACAGTAGGACAACGCCTTCTCCTAGAAAGTATCTAGAGATGTTTGTGGAATGTAGATGATTTGTAGATGATGTGTTGATATGTATATCGTATAGTAATGAACGGTGTTGTATGGTGATGGTGATGATTGATTGTTGTGTTTAGCAGATCCTCCATGTACATGGGAGGGAACTCCATTGTGATTGGTAACTAACTGGATCTTTCTGGCATCAGCTATGTGGTTCCAGAATCTCTCCGGAAGGTTGGCCAGTCTAACAGCTTCTAGAATGAGACAGGTCGATCCTGTGCATACGGGTAGAGCCCAGGCGCATGCACGTCTGCATGCGCAGATGGAAGAGGCGTGAGCCGGCCGCCCCCTTTCCCTCGCACCGCGCCAAACACCGCTGCCGAGCCACACTGCGCATCCGCGGCACGCAAGCACCACGTTCCATACAACAACGCAACACCCGCGCCGCGCGGCGCCAGCCGGTTCTCCTCACTGTTCCAAACCAGCCTCAGCCACGGGGAACCCCAGCAGTAGTATTCGCCCCCGTGGCTGCTGCCTTGCCCAACGGGCACGAGCTCGCATAGTGGCCCATGCCATTGCAGTTGAAGCACATCACGCCCGGTTTGAATTTGGGTGGCGGCCTAGCCCCTGCCACACCCTGCTGTTGGGGACCTGCCACCATCAGTACGGGCGGTGCCCAACCCGCACCCCACTGGGGCGCGCCCACACCCGAGGCCACACCAAGCGCCACGCCCATACCCGTCCCTGGCATCATCCCCATGCCTATGCCCGGCATAACCGCCGCGGCACCTGCCGGCATGCCAGCCGCCATAGCCATCATGCTCGGCGCCACGCCATAACCACCCATGCCAGCAGGCAATCCGCCCGGTGGCATACCATACACGCCCATACCTGGCTGCATGCCAAAGCCAGCCATTCCTGGCAGCAGCATCCCCGACCCCATGCCATGCATTGCCGCCCCACCGTAGCCTGCCAAGCCGACCCCGGCCTTGACCGTCACGTGGCCCCTGTTGTACCCCACTGACAGCGCCCTCTCCACGAGCACACCATCGCTCAGCTTTGGGTTCTCTTGCACAATCGCGGCCATCTCCTCCCACATGGCCACCTTCTGCACATCAAAGTTTAAAGTCATGGGCATGATGTAACAAACATTAGAATTCCCCGAGCGACAAATGCAGCTTTCACATAAGCCCTGTAACCACAGGGCTGTAGTGAAAGCGTGGTTGTCGCTCGGCTGCATGTTACATTGTACAGATCCTGCAGGATTTGATGCATGTGTTATGTACCCGGAGGCGGACCCTGAGTCGTTCTTGTCTTCGATTTCTGTCGCTCAAGCGATCGATGCAGCGGACGAATTTTTCTCTGCTTACTCTTCTGTTTGTTCTGATGACGATGATTTTTTCTATGAGGTCTCCCCCCCCAATGAGCCTCTCGTTGGCTCCTGAATGGGGTTCCCACTCGTTGTTGGGTGGAGCATGTAATGTAATGTAATGTTATGTGACATTGTCACATAACACATTGGTTGCGCCTGTACAGGCTGCTGGCCTGTGCATGCAAGTCATCGCTTCTCTCGTTATCAGCATCTTTGTAAGCCTTGCGCTTAATTCCCGCCCCCCACCCTCTCTGCCGCTGCCTGGCTGATGCAGATTGCGTTACATACATGGGGCAGTATGCTGCCGCTAGACGGCAGCGGCTCCGGCCATTGCTGCCCACGTCAGGGTGGACGCATGACTTTGTGCAGCACGTGCAGCAGGGTATGCCGGACTTGATGGCGTCTGATGTAGCTCCCTCGTCGCAAGTGACGTATGACGCGGGAGTGCAGCGATTTCAGCGTCACTGCCACATAGCGGGTAGGAGCATGCAGCCGCGCTTAGCAGCTGTGGCGGAGTTCATTGCCTGCATGGTGGCAGCCAACTATAAACTGTTGACCATAGCTGTAACCATGGCGAGTCTGCGCCGGTGGGCACGGCAGGTGGGGCAGTGTGGGGAGGAGTTGGAAACGCAGGAGGTTCAGCAGGCACTCAAGGTTGCGCGCAGGCTGGCTGTGCGTGACCAGCAGCAAAAGCTGCCGCTGTCAGCGGAAGACTTGGTGGATGTTTTGGGGGTGTTGCGCGGCACCAACGGCAGCAGCCGCAGCGGCAGCAGCAGCAGCAGCAGCAGCAGCAGCAGGTTTGTTGCAGTGCGGGATGCCGCTATGTTTGTGGTAGGCTGGGCTGGGCTACTGCGTAGCTCGGAGATTGTGGGCTTGGACTGGGAGGACGTGCATTTCACCAGCGGGGGGCAAGTCATGCTGTACTTGCCGAAATCCAAGACTGATCCGGGCGCTGGGGCATGGGTGTTTCTGGGCTCGGGATTTGAGGGCAGCATCCGCCCAGCAGTGCTGCTCCGGGCGTTGCAGCAGTTGGCGGGTGGCGACGCCGCGGTGGGTGCGGTGTTCACATCGTTCCAAACCATAGTTGCACTAAACGCGGGGTCAGGCAGTTTATGAAACGAAACGAAACGTTTGAAACGTGCGTTTTAAACGCTGTCAGTGTGAAACGCAAATGTTAAACGGCAGCTGCAGTGGGGCTCAGGCGTTAAAATACAAGACCCCTTGTTACTCGGCCTGGCGGCCCGTTCAAGCACTGAGAGCTCCTCGAAACATTTACTGTGTACAGTTACTGCTTTTATATTGTCTTCCTGCTGTCCGACCACTCACCGCTATGGGCAAAAAGGTCACTGATCAGGCTAGCATAGCCTGGGACAATGTCGACAAGCTAGAAGCAAAACAGAACTACAGCAAAGTTGTGTGCCATCATTCCAATCATTCCTTCAGCGGTGGGGCCAGCAGAAGTGCTTCACTGTATTCTTCGCGTGATGTTTGATGTGACGTTCAGCCCTCTAACACCGTGCAGCCCGCAAGTCGCTCTGCAGTGCTGCCTCGAGGCACGTGGTCCGTGACCAGCAACGCACTCACACGATACATGTAATCAGTAAATCCCGCACTGCTTCTTGATTAAACGTGCTTTTGTGAAGAGCTGTCGTGCTACGCATCGCCAATGCATGATCAAGGCTGGAGCAGTGCTGCTGTCAACTAGTCAAGCCTGCTGCCATGCCTTGGCAGCCCTGGGGCCGCAGGCACCGTTCTGGGTCGTTCACCGCTTATACACAATACTGCTAATAATACATAATCACTTACAATGAAAGGAATATGTGTACTGGGCCACTACAGGCCTCCACATACTGTAATGTGGCGTTTCAGCAGCGTTTCAGCAGCGTTTCAGCCAAGGCACTGGCGTTTAAAACGCGTTTAGAAACGAAACGTTTCGTTTCAACTGAAACGTTTAGTGCAACTATGTTCCAAACCTCCCGGTCGCGCCTCAGCAAAAACACGGTGGGTCCGCGCTTGAAAAAGGCGTTGATGCAGACTGGTGTTCCTGCTGCTAGCCTGTATGCGGCGCATTTTTTGCGCCGAGGCGGTGCTACGCACGCCGCCAACGTGGGTGTGCGCACTAGGCTCATTCAAGTCATGGGGCGGTGGAAGTCTGACGCTGTCCGTGCATACCTGTACACCAGCCCTCAGCCGTTGTTCGCTGCGTCCACCAGCATGCTGCAGCGGCGGCGGCGGTAAGTGTGGCTTGGGGAGCGTGGGGGGTTGACAGTAAGGGGCATGTTGCAAGCAAGAAGATGGAATGTGCGTGTAAGGGGGTTCAGGTCAGCATGTGGAGTGCCGTTAGCGCCTAGTGGTGCCAGGTGTCAGTGCATGCATGCAATATCAGTGACCAGTGGCTAGGCATAGGGACTGGTGCTGAGCTTATTGTAGCAATATGGGTGTTGCATTGCTGCATCGTGCCTTGTGACATGGCGCATGTCCGTCTTTCTATATGAATGCATATGTGCGTAGTGACATGCATGAGGGTCAGTGTTAGGGTATATGTATGGGAGGTGCTGCTGCAGCTCATCTGGTGATATAGGGCCCACGAGGTTCGGATCGCGAATCAGGGGCTCGTAGCAGCAGTGTGGGTTGGTTGGGTACAATGGCATATGGAAGTACGCATTAATGTATCATATAAGAGGATCCAGGCATTACTAATTGTCATTATCCAGGTCAGCAGGTACTGTCAACGGTGGAAGGCCCAAGACTTAGAAGATCAAGGCTGACGAACCTGACCAAGACTCTGAAGAGGGAAGACATACTGTCACAACAACAACAAGCTGCTGATCCATACCTGATTGAAACGCTGGCAGCAACACAGCATGCTGACACAACAGCCGCAACGCATCAATTAAAGCATCAATTACAGCAGAACAGGCATGTATTATGCATGCGGCTGCCATGCCGCAAACTGCAACAAGCAGCAGCACTTTAACCCAGCCGGAAATGCGAAGCAGAGTCCCCCGGCCTCCTTCATGCAAAGCTGCACTGGCATCTGTAAGCGATGCTGGCTCGACCCACCAAACTGTGCCACATGTCAGACGTGGAGCCTACACAGCTCAGATCGAGCTACTCTAAGCAGTGCTGCTTGGTGATCACAACGGCAGTGCACCTTGACAGCTGTCGCTTGCACTGCGTAGACCCCTGTAGTACAAGAATGTTATAGAAATCCCCAACACGATGTGAAGGTGACAGTGGACCCACAAGCTCCCATAAACGTCCAATCATGGCCCGACACCAGCTTGTACAACAACCAGCTTGTACAACACGCCGCAGGCCACCCCTTGCAGCTTGTAACACCTGGACCAAAGTACACTGGAGGGGAAAGCTCCATGATGTGCTTAAACCTTCGGCTGATGTGAGCAGCAGGCGCAGGTTGGTGCACTGCACGCACCACATCAGCGTAATAACACCTGCTGGGCTTCTGTTATGCAACACCTGGGCTCGAAAGTACACTGGTATACAACATGCATGTCAACGAGTGGTGCAGACACATGCCAAGCCAATGCTGAAGCTTGCTTCCACACATCAGACCAAGGCAGCACATGACGTGCCAAAGGCAGCGATGCCAGGCAGCAGCCCGCACGCCAGCACAGTGCCTCATCAGCGCCGACGTCACCTGTGGTGTTGCATAGTGACACAGCACCATCGACCCTCCCAGCACCACGATTTGACACGCGCATACACATCGCCCCCACCACATGCTGGTGTTGCCACTACGGCTGTGGGCGCAAGCCGTACCTACGCATTACACGCTCGTCATGACACGAGAGCATCCACTGCTGGCCTTCACACACGGCTCAGGCTCATACAGGCAGCGCAGCTGCAGCCGCAGCATTGCCTGTCCGCGTGGCGGCGTCTGTCACCAACGGCGCCTGCAGCAGCGCGTACCCTGCTGGCGCGATTGCTGCTGCCCGCTGCTGCTCGCATTGCACCTGCGTCACTGTGCGCGCCTCCTGGCACAGCGCGCACGGCAGGCACCAGTAGTGCAGGCAGCAGTCGTCGTTGAAGCGCTCGCTGTTGTCATGACACATACGACAGCACTGCCCTTGGCATCCGACAGCGGGATCCCCAGCTCCTGCCGCAGCTGCCTGCGCCTGGGGCCGCCAACGCACACGGCCCAGTACACCGCGCACGCAAACAGCGCCAGCCGCACAACAACGGTGTATGGCACAAATGGTTTGCGGCACAGCTCCAGGTTCTCCACGAACTCCTCAGGTGTGGTGCCTGCCTGGGCGGCATTCATACACGTGAGTCGTATGTCACATTCAGGATGAAGGCCAGGCAGTTGACCACGCCAATGATTGCCACAAACTTGAGCGCCTCGAGCCACAGGGACTTGCGCAGCACCCTGCTGGAGGTCCAGCTGCACAGGCAGGGCGGCAGGGAAGGCGTCAGCAAGAAAGCGCGCAGCACCATAACTATATGCACAAGGCAAGGGTGCAAGCTGTGTAGCATACTTTGGCAAACATCAGCAGCAAACAATGGCACCTTGGTACAGCAGCATAATATTTAAGTACAGTAGGGTTTGTCGCTGCACTTCTGGTACAGCCGTTTGGTGGCTGCCGAACGTACAGCACCCGTGCTGAGGGTGCAGGCAAGCTGCTGCTGCTGCTGCTGTTGCTGCTGCGCTGCTTCAGGCTACTAAGCCATAATCCCTTGACTTTGGCCTGCTGGTTTCAGAAGCACTGCTGCAGCAACACCATCAAACCGCAAACCACAAAGAGGTAACATGCACTGCAGAGTGCTGCTGCTCAGGTGCTTACCCAAACGAGATGCACGGCAGCCAGCTGGTAAGGCAGCATGCAGACCAGTCGCCAGGCATGCAGTGGCCCAGGCAGCACAGCCAGTGGCCCCTCCAGCTGCAACCACGTTCAGCAGATGTCAGCTCCAGGACATTGCAGGCTTTGCTGGCAGCTGACATGGTTTCTCGCAACTTCAACAGCACTGAACAGCCCACCCCCTTCATTGCCCACCTGCGGGTCTGCTGCCAGTCCGCGCTTTCGAGATCTGGTTCGAAAGCATGCTTAGCAACAGTGGCCATCTGCACCAGTTGCGATAAGCAGGCACAGAGCAGATGTATCTGCAGCTTCGATGAGCTTTGAACACTACCCTGCAGCGATCATGAGTGGCACTGATGTTGACGAAATATGTTCAGCCTGCACTGCAGCACACATCACACTCGCACTCTAAACATCATGTGCACTCGCATATGACAGAGTAGCGATGAGGCAGCACTCCTGCTGAACTGATCGTACAGTTTATCACAGTATTACGGAGATTGTTGCATAGTCAGTAATGGAAGTAGAACGAGAAAGTTACAGGCATGAGTCACTACAGGTACAACATGTCCACCTTGGATAGATTTTGTCCCCTTGTCCCTTGTCCATGTTATGTGTCGTCATATCCTGTAGTCGGCCAACTGAGCCTATATAAGGAATGGCATTCTTGTCGGAATGGTAACAGAGAACACTCGTGTCTATGCGCAGTCGCCTGTCTTTCATCACCGTGCCCCGAATGCTGAACCTGGCTGCGTATGTGACACCAAGGGGAGTATATATAAGAGTGACATACTCAGCACAGCTGACCTGCTATCGGCCTTCCAGTTCAATGAGTTCAGAGGATTAGACTTGCTGGCCGGCAACCGCTCGACCAAAGTAATCTTTGATCTAATCTCACATGTCCCTGACTGTACGCATAGTACTCGTTACATGTACACAATAGCTGCAACATGCGCCAGCAACCGCACCTCTGCCTGTTATGCAGCTGGTGGCGGGGGTTCCATCGTAGCAATGTGACCCTAGCACTGTGAGTGCCCTGTGTGTCGCATTCTACTTTCTAAGAACCAGCCATGCATGCTGCAGTAATACTGAATTTCGTCCAGGCCACTCAAGCGTTCAGCAACATTTCAGCTGCTGTTAGATGACGGACAACACACAGCAGCGCAACCAAACGCCTGGCATGTGGGGATTGCAAAAGCAGGCAGGAAACTTCCAGGAAGCCAGTATGCATCCATGCCTCCACCATACAGTAGCATGATCCCAGCTGGCCAGAGTCCGCCGCAGCCAAGGCTGTACGCATGTGCAGGCAGGGGATACATTGCAGTGGATCCACTCCGGATGTCGACTCATGCACACTTGCTTGCAGGACACCACACTGCTTCAATCAGTACCACCTGCTGCAGTGAAGCCAGATGGCTTGATGTGTAACAGCTGCTTGAGAGCGCACAACAAATCAGAGCTTCACATGGTACACCGTCTCTTCTGTATGGCGAACACCAGTGCCCCATCGCTTTGAATGCAGTGGTGGATCACTCACAATGCCTGCTTCCTCGCAATGCTGCAACACTGCCACCCCATGAATGGTTGGCTCGATGTGTCACAACACCTGCCACGTTCTCCACTGTTCAGCGTTCAAAGCGCTCTGCAGCTGTGCCTCACTGCCTCTCCTTGACCTCCACGCCGTTGCTGCCTGCGATGATGCACACGTCCACCATGTCCAGGAACAGGCCGTGGTCGACCACACCATCCAGAGCCAGGATGGCCGTGCTGGCAGCCTGTGAGTCCTTGATGGGCGTCTGCAGCAGCAGCAGCAGAAGCAGAAGCATCAGCAACAAGCGGTACCAATAAGACATGTGCAGCATGCCAGCAGCATATACAAACCACCACTTCAGCCACCCATCCACCCACCAGGTCGGGGGCAAGGTGTACCCTCCACCTGCCAACTCAAAAGAGCAGCCAGCCACAAGCTCAGCAGGCAAGTACGACGGGCCCTGTGTGCTGCAGTGGCATCCAGAACTTCATCACCAGCGCACCTCAAAGTACAGGTCCACTATGTAGTTGCTATTGTCTGTCACGTATGGCTTGTCGCCCTCCATACGCAGCTTGGCCTGGCAGCCAGCAACCTCTGGCAGCGCAGCAAGCCTGCACACCAGCCAGGAGTGGCAGCAGCAGCAGCAGCAGCAGCAGCAGCAAGAAGAAGAAGAAGGAGCAGTGAGTTAGTGATTTGTTTGGATAGGCTGCACAGCAGCTCTTGCTTGCCATGGATGCTGTGCAACAGGCATGCACCTATCTTGTGACGCAGATGGCTGCGCACGGTCTGCACCTCCCGCTCTGTCTGTGAGCGCGTTGAAGGGTTTCGCTGCATCTACAAGGCTGCATTCTTGCCAGCTGTCAACAGCTGCGGATGCTGCTGCGGCAGGGGTACATTGAATACAAGCGGCAAAATCATACAACCAAGTTGCCACAAGAAGGGCTGGGCAGCAACAACAACACCAAACCTTCAGCAGCTGCACTTGAGCCCTCACAAATGATCGTACCCAAGCCGGTTAGCCTGCTGCCTACCTCTTGCTACAACTGCAATTGCATGCTGTTGCTGTCTGCTGCACACACCTGACGGTGCATGTGCTGCAACAACCCTAAATTGCCAACCTGCCCACCCACCTGTTCAGTGTGTACTTGTGGCAGAACTGCACGATCTCCACAGGCATGGCCAGCTTGCTGCCACCCAGGCCCTCCACAAGCTTGGTGTCGTCGACGATGCACACAAATTTGGCAGACGCCATCTCCACCATCTTCTCACGCAGCAGTGCACCACCGCGGCCCTTGACAACATCCAGCTTTGGGTCAACCTCATCTGCTCCGTCAATGGCGACATCAATCTTTGGCTGCTCGTCCAGAGTGGCCAGAGGAATGCCCAGAGACTTTGCCTGCTCATATGTGCGGACAGAGGTGGGTACACCCACAATGTCCTTGAGGGTACCCTCCTTCATCAGCTGACCAATCCGGTCCACTGCGAAGGCGGCTGTGCTGCCTGTGCCCAGGCCGACCACCATGCCGCTCTTCACATAGTCCACGGCCTTCCAGGCTGCCTGCTGCTTGAGCTCATCTTGGCTCAGGGCTGCCATGGGTGCCAAGCAGGTCTGCTGGGGCAGCAGGTACAGTTATGAAAACCACTTGAAGGTAAACAGCATACACTTCACCGACTTTGGCTGAGACATGCAGACGAGCTGGAGAGCTGGACCGCAGCACAACGCACTTAGAGCACTGTGGAAGCTTGAGCGGGCTCATTGACTGCACCCAGTGCGGCATACAACACGCAGATGCGATCGTATTGCTGGCTGTAGGTCACGCCACTGCTGGTTCCTGCAACGCTGCTTCAGCTAACAGCACGGGTGTGCTGGTGAGAATGCCTCCAGCATGGCCGTGCGGCTGCTAAACATGTGTGTTGCATTTGCAAAGCCAACAACAGCACAATGCACGGCATTTCAGCATGCAAGCACGCACCCGACGCGAGGTGAAGGGGCGAACGCCAGGCCTTGCAACCAGGCTCTTGGCAGTGAGAGAGGCCATTTCGAACGCTGCAGTTGTGAGGCGTAGACTAGCGCTAGCGAACGTGTGCTTACGATGGATTGGCGATCACGATACAGTGCACTGGTGCAACTGCTGGGTGCATAAAACCCCAAGCCACAGGCCCTTCAAATCAGGTAGCAGGCGGCGTAGACGTGCCGTGCACGCTAATTTCACACTTGCCCCGATTTTGTTGATAAAGTAGGCTCTGAAAACTAGCTACAAGTACGTCTGACTGTGACATGTGCATGGCATGAACCCCACAGGTCACCTTGTGCATGCCACTGTACCAGCAGTTGCCAACTGCTGGTATAACGGCTTCCGGGAAGCCACCCATCACAATCCGCTTCCCCATCACACACAACACCTTTCAGCAGCGCATCATGTACAGGCATCTAAGCACACGATCTTCAATGCACCTTGTACTTGGCGGGTGCCGCTTGCCGCGGCAAGCTCAGGAACATGAGGAACGCGCCAAAGAGGCACAGGTTCTGCGGGCAGCACCAAACCGCGGCAGCAAACAAGCAGACCTGAATTGAAGCCAGCCGCAATCACTACCCGTAAGAGTCAGCCCCTAGCAGTCCCTAGCAGCCAGCTACTAGCTGGCTAGCCAGCTAGCTGGCCTGCCCCAAGCCGTGTCGCATTAGCGGCATGCAGCAGCCGCAGCAGCAGTAGCTAAATAGAGGACAAGCCGCATTGCACTGGTACAGTGTGCCAGCCACCGGGCTGTGCCAAGCGAGGCGCCAGCCAGCCGCCACTGATGCTGGTCAAAGCAACCAGCAGGCAGACTTGCTCGCACCTTCATGAAGTTGATGTACTCGATCTGTTGTGCTGGGCTGCCGTGCTCCAGCTCCCAGAAGTTGTGCATCACCAACGAGGTGGGCACTAGGAACAGCATCTGCACGCCACGCATAACAGACAGGCCAGCGTGCTGTCACACTAGCACACACATGCCGTTAATGCAGATGGCACTCGTGATTGCCTCTGCTGCTTAGCAGGGCCCTGTACGCCAGCAGCTCAGCTGTGGTGACGCCCATGGCGGGGCTGGCACAGCAATCGGCTGCAAGAGCATCATGCCATGTAAGCTGCCCCACAGTCTGTGTGTTGGCCAGTAAAGGCGTGGTGTCCCCCCTGCATATGACCTGTACTGGCTTACTAAGGTGAGCGCGTCCTGGCTACCACACTGTGACATATACCAAGTGCTGCTGCTGCGTTGCACCTGTGCAAGTGTCATAGCTGTGAACACATGTATACACATTGCTAATGCTGCCCTGTGCGTCGCAAAGGTGCTCAGCAACGCCTCTTCTTACCCTTGCGCATACCCGCATGCCTGCAACACACACGACTGCTGCTACCCGACCAGTTGTGTTCCAGTGTTCACACAGTGTGAAGTCCCAAGCTCTCTCAACTGCTCAGTGCTGTGCCATGCCTCACCAGTAAGACAGCTCCAAGCTTCAGGTTCAGTGTGAACAAGACCCCACCCAGCAGCTCCATGCAGCCAGCAGCCAGTACCAGCAACGGGTACGTGGCCTGCACAAGGAGGCAAGAGAGCACGACATGAGCTGGCAGCAGACCAACCACTTCATGATGAACTGTACTGCTGTTGCCAGGCTGTCTGCGCAAGCTGCTTGCACTTTTGTCATGGCTGGTGTTGGCACGAGGTTTGTGCTGTTGCTGTTGTGTAGGCCGCTTGTGCTTGCGCCTGTGCCTGATACTCTGAGTTACTTCAGTGCAGACAGACTGCTAGCTGCCTGAAAGCCTGCTTAATAATGCCACCAGCAGGCTGCAGGTATTTAGTGCCAGGCACGCCCTGCCACAACCCAGGCTTGCTGCACACCTGCTGCAGCGGCACCCGCACTCCTGTACTCTGCTGAAGTCTGTCTAACACTGCATCCATCTTCGGTGCCATGTAGGCCACGAAAGGTCCCTTCCCGGGTTCCTCATGGTGTGCCACTTTCATAACTCCTGAGAGCATACAGCAGCGCAGCAGCAGTTGCCAGCAGCTAGAGAGCAGCCTCTGACGTCAGTGCACAGATTTGCCATGTGTGATATGAATACATCAATTCATCAATGAGCTTATTTCTGCGCCTTCTGGCCGTGCCACATCATACGCATTCGTGAACACAACCTGCGCAGTACAGTTCGGTGCTGCTGCACAACAGCCCGCCAGCCACTACAGAGCATAGACTACGGCGCAAGCTC
Source organism: Scenedesmus sp. NREL 46B-D3 (assembly GCA_014080715.1). Lineage (NCBI taxonomy): Eukaryota > Viridiplantae > Chlorophyta > Chlorophyceae > Sphaeropleales > Scenedesmaceae > Scenedesmus > Scenedesmus sp. NREL 46B-D3. The sequence goes on along the minus strand of JACERP010000139.1, from coordinate 208,978 downwards.
TCAGTGACGCTTACCAGACATTATAAACAAGCTCGCAAGCAGCAGCCGTCCAGTAAATCCAAGAACTGCAGCCGTGCTTACAGCCATGTTCTGCTTCTGTCCTAAGCTTCAGACGATGGCTGGTGCAGATATTGTGAAGTATGCTAGATGTCAAAGGGATTATTCAACCGCGAGAGGGATCAATACGACGACAGACCCAATGACCACTAGACGTACGACGTGGAAGTAACAACTTGAAGTTATTCAAACTGTCAACTTCAAAACCCACACTCAACCCTCTCAGCATACAACGGTGCACTATAGCCGCATGCAGCACCTTTATCAGCTGCACCGAGCCCTGTTATCTGTAGCTGAACACCCATCAGCTGCCTGGTCAAACCTAGCACACTCACCAAACTATAGAGAAGCATACACAGCTGAGTTCACATCTGACAGTCTTCGACACACAACAGAACACTACCTAAATTCTGAATCTTATTTGCAGAGCAGACGCTGTCACCATTTCCTCGATGGCAGATGATGTGGCAGCAGCAGCCAAGCAGGCAGATCCTTATGCCTGCAAAGAGCAGCACTCTTGCAGAGTTGTAGACAGCCTAATGCCAGAGACAATAGGTGAATGCTAGCAGATTGCAGCACCAGCGAGCAGGTGTGCCCCAACAACAGACCCTGTGTTGGCATCAGGCCTGCCTCAGGCCCAGGCCACTTAGTGCACCTGCATGGACAAGTACTGCACGGTGCATGCACCTGCTTATGCTGCAACCAATTCAGCATACACCCAACACTCTTACATCAAAGTGCGTCATGCTTCACCACTTCTGCTGTCACAGAAAAACATGCCGTGGTGGTTGCAACAGCAGCGGTAGACAAGCACAAGCAGCTCAAGGACATAGCACAGTTTGTCAAGCACGAAATGGACCACAAGTTCCCAGCACCCAAAGCCACGGAGGGTGTGTACCACTGTGTAGTGGGCAAAAGCTTTGCAAGTGAGTTTCACACTGGCTGTTGCCGACCCTCCTTCTGCCCAGCAGCTGCTGCGGGCACACGATGGCAGCCAACACAGCTGCAGCAATGGTCACAGGGGCTGAGCAGAGAAGCAGCGGTTCCAGGAGCTGTGACTCTGCGGGCTGTACCTACGGGCCAGGAGTTGTACATGCTGGCAATCCTGCTGCAGCCGGAATGTCACAGTGGCCATAGCGGCAGCTGTGACAACCAAACCTTGGGCCACATCAGCACAGCAAGTAGTTATAAAGTTAGACCGGCCCTGATTTACCAGCTTCAACCAAGCACCCTGTTCTCCTGGGGTTGCCAAGTCCTGTGTGCATGCTTGTGGTGACTGTGCATCATGCCTCGTCCAATGTTATACTGCCTGATCTGCATGCAGGTGCCATCAGCCACGAAGCTCGCCAGTACATCCACATCAAGGTTGACACGCTGCACGTGGTGCTGTGGAAGTCAAAGGACAACCCATTCCATGCACAGTCGAGCTAAGCAGTGTTCAGCTCCTTTCACTCCAGTGCTGCAGCCTGCAGCACACCAGAGCTGCACCCAGTGTGTTGGCTGGCAAGTTCTGCTACACAGCTGCACCGGCCGCTGCAGATCACTTTAGCTAGAGTGGCAATAGCCTCTGGGCAAGGCGGGCGGTAGCCACACATCAAAGTTGAAAGTATTGCGTTCAAGAGCATGCCGCCCGTGTCAGCGGCTGTCACAACGGTTGGGGGTGCTCGTCAAGCAGCAGGCTGCTGCCCAGTGGTGTTGCTGGGGAGCCCAGCACAGGCCTTGAGCCACATGGGCCGTGTCGGCTCGACATGATGAATTGCTGGCAGGCAGCACCTTAAGGTGCTACAAGCTTGTAGCACGGCTGTGACACGGCATCAAGCCGGGTCGGATGTTGTGCCGTTGGGCTGGAGCAGCAGCTGCTGCTCTTCCTGTTGGGTGGTGCATGGCTGCCAGCTTCACCTGCACAAACAGCTGAAGCTGTACATACGACCTCTGCATGCAGAGGTTTTGATTGCGCAATCGACGGTGGCAGCAGATGGCAGTTGTGGCTTTCAGTAAGCTGTGGCTGCACAGCGGAGTCCGTGGTAACAACAAATATGGTCACTCACCATCATCATCATCATCATCATCATCATCATCATCATCATCATCATCATCATCATCATCATCGTCATGTTACCCATTTCAGCCATGCTATGATAGCATCAACGCCTGATATGGTCACTATCCGACAGATATGTTACATACTAGCTCTCATGCCCTGCGGCACGTAATGCCTAAAAGGACAATGGCCCAGCCTGCTAGCAGCGCTGCATCGTCAATACTGCATCGCAGCGCAACACGTGCATCACGCTACAAATAAGAGAGCAGATGCTGCCCAATGTCACAACATGTGGTCTGCAGGGCACAGGCCAGCCAGCTGCCAGCCACACGTGCTTGATGCAGCGCTGCGATCCTTCTCCAACACTACAGTGCAAGGCCTTACAACCTGCATAGTTGATGGTGACTCAGAAGTAATTAACCACATGGCATGGCATGTGGCTCTGCTGCAGCACTGTAACTCTGTCAGAGTTTGACTAAGTCACTACATGCCACAAATCGATAACTGATGTAGGACCTTGACGCCGTTCGCCAACGACCGATGACAGCACGCCACTGCCTGTTTGGATCTGCTGCAAACGGCACTTGCCAGCGCTGTATCCATCCAAGCGCAAACCCCAGGCTACCTCTGTTCCAAAGTCGACTCCTGCACTATGCCAACGCCCCCCTCCAGAAAGACCTCCCCAGCAAACTCCGCCCGCCCAATGGGGCACAACCTGAGGACTTACGCGCCCCTGTCTGGGCATGGACAACAGGACACATGACGCACACAGCGGCTATGGAGGCACTGACGCCACTGCCGTTCTCAGTGCTGAGCAACAATGCTTGCATTGTGCACAGACTGCCGAGTTTGCAACCGGCTGCAGGCACTACAGCAGGCAGGGCTTGGGCCACCCCATGCTGCCACGCGGACAAGCCACCACACCTCCAACACAGTGAAACCTCCCAAACAATTCAGAAACACACTCGCACCCTGTCATGTACCAAACAACATTGAACACCGACACAATCCATATGGATGTACACACTGCAGCAGCGCATCCATGCAGCGCAAGCACGCGCTGTGTCACACAATCATGCCACAGACAGGAATGAAGGAGGCGCACACACACCTCCATTGCACTCCCAAGAGATACACCCGCAGCAAACCCAACGCACGTGTTTCCAGATCCCCTCAACACAGCTGTAAACACTTGCCGCGGGCTACAGCTGTTGCCAAGGACTTCTGCATGCAAGCATGCTCATGCACAAGTGTGCGCGCCAAACAACAACTGGCTCATCCAGTTCACTGACCAATTTACAAAAGCCAAAGCGATCACCATGCACACAACCTGGCTGGCGCTGCTAAAGCACCAAACCAGCTCTGCTGCAGCTCAGCCCCATGCCACCGGCTGCTGCTGCTGCTGCTGCCGGCCGCACTGCAGTTGCTAGGCACTGCCGCCACCTGCTGCTGGCTGCCGGCTGCTGCACCGATGCTCGCCGCTGTGCCGCCACCGGCCACGCCGCAGCCCTCACGCCCCAGCCCAGGTGGTCCTGCCCCTGCAGCGCATACCTGCTGCACAGCCCCAGCCCCTCGCTGCAGCAGCCGCCAGCAACGCGCGAGCGCGCGCTGCCGTACCCTGCCACCGCCGCAGCCGGCCGCATCTGCTCGCGGGCCGCGCCACTGCTGGCGCCGCCGCCGCCGGCCGCGCTGCTCTTGGCGGACAGGAGCTTGAGGAGCTGCGGCTGCAGCTCCTGCAGCGTGAAGTCGTACGGGATGGAGATGAACCCCGAGCCCCACACCTCGTAGCAGTCGTCGATCGCCAGGCTCGCGCCACGCAGGTCCACGCTCTGCTTGATGGCCGGCGCAAACTCCAGCAGCCTCCGCGCGCCCTCCAGCACGCGGTCGCACTCAAACATGCTGCACACGCGCACCACGTGCTTGGCGCCAAACTCCTGCCGGATGCGCTCCAACAGCTCCTGCTCCTCCTTCTTGGTGACCTGCACCGCGGCAGCAGCCTGCAGCAGCAGCAGCAGGGACAGGGGCACGGGGCTCAGCACAGTCGCGGGCCGCAAAGAGGACACGGGCCCCAAGCACGCGATGTATTGCTGAGCCAGCGCCGAGGGACTCAGGCCCCAAGCACGCAATGCATCGCCAAGCCACATGCCACTTGCAAGCACCACAGCGGCAGTGCGTAGGTGCGCACGGCGGAGCTGCTCCAGCTGCTGCCATGCCGCATTCTTGTAGCAGGCTCGCGCCGTCACGCTTGCATGCTCAGCACGTGCCGGGCCAGGCGCAGGCCGCGCTGCTGCGTGCTGCTGGCGCCGCGCCCCCCCCCCACCCCCCTCCACGCGCCGCACCTGGTCCGCCATGATGCCGGTGTCGCTGACCAGGAACTCCACCAGCTGCCGAGGAGGGCAGTCGCTGCGCACCTGCAGGAGGACAGCACAGCAGGCGGCAACCCAGCAGAGGCAGCGGTTGGTTGGCGCCAGTGAACTACAGCAAACTTGCCACATCAAGCCCGTGCCCTGGGCCGCACCACAACCAGCCCTGGCTCTGAGCCGCTGCCCGGCCAGCATATGGCACAGCGGCGCCTGCTGGCACGGCACACCGCCACATACATGCTGCTGATGCTGCTGATGCTGGCACTGGCGCTGCTGCACAGCGTGTGGCTTGCCGCCTCACCTGCAGGATGCTGCTGCTTTGACTCCAGTCCACCATCGGGCTGCTGGCGTCGCTGTGCACCAGCAGCGAGAACGTGAACTGCCTGCTGCCCACGGCACGAGCCACCTCCTCGCTGCAGGCAGGCAGGCAGGCAAGCAAGCAGCATGGCAGAGGCATTAGGGACAAGCAAAGCGACCGACTGAAACCAGCGTGCAAACAGGAACTGCACCAGGCTACCAAGCGGCGGGGCCTTTGGTTCTGTGGTGGGGGCGGCATGATGCGTTATGGCGACCATCCATGGACTGCTGTGCCTGCACCTTGTCGATGCTGCCTGCTTTGCCCTTCTTATTCAAATCCTCGCTGCTGCTGCTGCTCCTGCTGCTGCTGCTGCTGCTGTGTGCCGCCAGCACCGGCCAGCCACCCCACTCACCGCTGCTCCAGGATGTACCCAGCCCAAAGCACAAAGTTCTGGCTGTTCTGCTCCGTGCGCGTGTCGCACCACACGTTCTGCACGCCCAGCAGCTCGCGCAGCACGGGCGACAGGTCGCGCACGCGCTTCAGCCAGAACATGGTCACCTTGGTCAGCACGCGCGCGCGCTCCAGGTCCATCGCCTTGAGCGCCTCACGCAGACCCAGCCTGACCGGCAGCAGCAGCGGCAGCAGCAGCAACAGGCCGGCAGGTGTCAAAGCCAGCGGCAGTGCAATCCGCAACACCAACATGGAAGCAAGGTCCAAGTGCAGGCTGCCAGCAGAACCAGGTCGACTGCTGTGGGGCAGGCAGCGTGCCGCGTCAGCCAGCTGTGCAGGTGTGGCCCTGCAAGCCGCACTGCTCCCATCAACAGCCTCTCGCCAACGGAACACAGGCGCATCCTCATGACGTGACGGCCAGATGATGCGGCAGCTGCTGTACTCGCACCCGCACGGCCCTTCAAGCTCCGCCCCCAGCCGCACCTGTCGGCCACCACATGCAGGCAGCCGTCGTCCGCCACGTGGCTGCGCATAAGGTGCCCGGCGCCCAGCCCGTAGTGGTCCTCGTTGTTGTGCAGCCCAAACGCGCCCAGGGGGCACGTGTCCGGGTGGTACACGTGGAAGTTGAGCCCCGCGAAGCTCATGCCCTCCTCGCTGATCAGCGTGGCCAGCACCGCGTCCAGCACGCGCAGCGCCTCGATCTGGCGCTGCTGCTCAAGCGGGCCGACCGCAAACTCAGAGCCGACCTGAGAAACATGGCCCAGGGTAGGCAGCAGCGGCAGCAGCATGAGGGACAGCTTGAGCGCAGGTGTTAACATGGCGTAAGCAGCTGCTGAGCCTGCCACGCCAGCTGCAGCTGCTGCCATGACAAGGTGCCGCAGCCCAGCGGAGTGCACTCACTGCTGCAAGCAAACACGCAAGGGAGCATACACTGCTGCAGCCCCTGTCCACACAGCCAGGCACACGACACCAACAGCTGCGACATGCTCCAACCTTAAATGTGCATCCCTGCCTGCTGCTGCCGCTGTTGTCGTCGGCCTCCCCCCCCAACAAGTCTGCCCCCAGCCACACACCTGCAGAGACGCCAGCTGGTACTTGTACTCTATGTTGGCGCGGCTCTCGCGGATGCGCAGCTTGAGGGACTCGTGCTGCTCTGCGATCTTCACTGCCTCATACACCGTGTCACGCAGCCACTCCAGGAAGTTGGTGTCTGCCACGTCATCCCTGCCTGTGCCTGCCTTCAGCTCCTCCTCTGTGATGAGGCTGAAGGCGTAGAACAGCGGGCCCAGGCTGCCGGTGGATGGCAGCAGCGCGTCGATGCGTGTGAGGTGCTCGCCGTCCTTCACCCAAAACTCCACGTTTGTGGAGCGCGGTGTGATGCCGCGGGCTACCTGCTCGACGTACGAGTTGAGCGCCTTGAGGCTGTCCGAGTTGCGCTGGCGCTCAAAGGGGTGCGCTGTGAACAAGTCTGGGTGCACGCGGCGGACCACCGCGCGGATAAGTTTCTTGGTATCTGAATCCATGTGTGCTGCAGCAGCTGGTAGCTGCGGCTGCTGTCCTTGTGCTAAGGCGCTGTCCTGCAAGCAGCGCCGCTGGTGCGGATGCTGCCTGCTTTCCTTAGGCTGCTGCTGCCGGCAACCTTGTGACTGCTGCTGCTGCTGCTGGTGTGCCCACTGGCCGCTAGCGGCGCTGCTTCAACAAGCACCTGCAGCTGCTCAGTGTGCGCGTCACATACATGCAGGCACAGCAGATTTGCATGACAGCGGTGGTTAGTGGTGATGCTGAAGTATCCTAAGAAGGCATGCACACTTGCAGGCACAATCTGCACAAATGCGCCACTGCAGGGTGGGTGCGCTGCTGCACCACTACTGACTGTCAGGAGATGCTCAGCTGGCTTGCACAATTGGGCACAGCTGCCCAATAAGTAATCTGATTTACAGGCTTACAGCGAATCCTGCTGCATGGTCTCCCTAGAATGCTGCATGGCTGGAACAGGCAAGCTGAGCTCACCAGGTGACAAACAACGCTTGCTGCCTTGTGCCTGCGCTGAGGAGGCAACCAAATGCACGCCAGAAGCACAGACAGCAGCCTTCTGGTGCCGTGCGCAGCTCCAGCACAAAAGGTCGTTCCAGTGCGGGGGAGTCGAGCAAAGCAGCGCCTTCCCTCTCAAGTTGGCTACGCGCTGCCCTCAAATAAGATTACGTTAATACGTCTGCACAGTCTATTAAAACCAAATTCACAAAACCAGATACGATGAACAAACGTGCCAAACAAACACCGCACTGCCAGCAGCAACCTTTTGTTACAACCAATCGCAACCCTGCTAAATTTTGCCGTAACAACGCACTAACCACTGGCAGCTGCAGTGCCACGCGTTCACATGGGCGTTAAGAACCCTGGGGAGGGCGGTATTTCTGTCAACTCCGATGTTGCACGCTGTTGGTCGCTTGTGGCTCCCTAGTCTGCTGTTACACCGTATACCACTTGTTCGTCAGGGGGAAAAAGCGAATGCTGTGCGTAGTAAGGTGCCTTGACAAGGCAGCCTTCTGATCACTACTTGTGATGATGTGCTGCACATGCTGGCAGTGGAGGAGAATGCAGCTGACAGCAGCCTTGGATCAATCCAAACTGTGGAATCGCTCATTTGCCAACAAACCCACACATACAGTCCACTTGAACAACTTCCCAGCCTCCACTTCATCCACAGCATGCGTACTGCATGGGCCACCTGCCGCAACCGGCCATGCTTGCGGCTGCAAATGTGACTGCGTCATCAGTGCACCATGATGGTGCGCACAGTCGAGAGTTGCTGCCAGGGCTGCTCAAGCACAGCACCAGCACAGCCCTGACCACGCATCGCACACACACACACACACACACACACACACACACACACACACACACACACACACACACACACACACACCACTTCATGCATCCAGCTGCATGGGCTGTGCACCCTCCCTGTCTCGCTCTGCTGGCGCATCTGCTGCGCTGGGGAACGAATTGAGCAGGTCCTCAACCTGGTGCTGCACAGCAGCACACTTCTTGGCAATGACCTGCAGCAGGCAAGGCAATTACTTGTGTGATAAGCAACTCGCAAGCCACAGCAACTGCCAAAAGCACGGCATGCATCTTGCAGTAGCCCCATGCATGCTCTTCTGCACAGCACCTCATTGTCGACATGCACAGTATACTCTAAGCAAAACAGCATTTGCTGCTCGTGTTACACAGACAGTGCATACTCACGGGTACGTGACATTAAGAGTACGCATACTGCAGCCCCCGACAAAGCAGCGGCACCCTGCAACCCCACCACTGTGCCTCACCTCATACGTCAGCTGCTGCCGCCGGATGTCCGCCCTAATATTGTCGATGTCGCGGTCAACGGCATCAATCTGCTGTTGCGTCTCGTGCCGCGGCTGCTCTGCGGTTATCTGCTTGCGCAGCACCTGCAGTGCAGCAATTAGCAAGCAACTTTCCACCGACTGCAAAGACCGCACAGGAAAGCTGTTGACCTGCGCACACAAACACCCACATGTCTGTGCAGAGAGTTGCACACATTACCGGGGGCCGCCAGCAGCAGGATGTGTGCACGCACACAAGGCTGCACCGATAGCACGCTGAGATGCTCAATACATATAGATGGTGACTGGATCCACATGTGATCACTCTCTCTCTCAAAACTGCTGAACCGAGACTTTGCCTATGCAGCGTAGTGCAGTGTTTTGCTGATTTGCTGTTGACATTCCTCTCAACCTCTTTTTAGAGCTCCTGCTGCAGCAAGTCAGCGCATGCATACACACACCACACCATACACCTGCAGGAAAGTGTTGCTCACCTGTTACAGAACAACAAAATGAAACAGAATGAAACAAACTGTGAGCACATGACAAATGCGAAGAACAGGCGCACCTCGTATTCTTCCTGCTGCTGTCGCCACACGCGCGCCTCAGCCAGCTGCTGCTTCTTGACCTCGATCAACTCGTTGGCCTGCAGGAAGGCAGCATGAAGGGCGGCAACGCCCAGGGGGACACTCACACAGACACTGGGTACGGCAGATAATTCGAGGTGGGGATGTGTGCACTGTGTGCAGCAGCTGAACCCATGGGCTGTACTGGTGAGCATAGCAGTGTTCTGGAGAGCCAAGTCGGCCGTTGCTGCTGCATCAATCAAGCTGGCGCTGAAAGCATGCAGCACACTACACATGACTGCTGCAATGCTTGCTGCTCTGTTTAGGAGCACAGACAGAGCAGCTACATTGTATGACATTGCGCCCTGCAAATCAATTATGCACCAGCTGCTACTGCTGCTGCACAGGTCCCATAGACGCAATCACCGGCCATGCCGTCCTTCGGCGGCTGACTATCATCTTGTGTGCAGCCAACACATCCACTTGTGCGGCCCTGTCTGCAGCAACTGATGATGGTTACGTGCGCGTGTGGCCATGAGCAGCCATCGCACCTACCTGACCTATGCTTTCATGCAGCTGCTGCTGTTTCTGCGCGTAAGTGTCCAGCTCCCGCTTGCTGGCTGTCTGCGAGGCTGCTAGCTTGCGGCCCTGCAGCAGCGTTCACAACAGCACACACATGCAGGCGCTGTCACTTGACAGCAGTGAGTGGTCAAGGGTATGCACAAGCCAGCACAGAGATACTGCTTGTTAACAAGACAAAGGAGTAGGACGGCAGCAAGTGCACGCACAGCGGATAGTAAGCAGCCTGCGGTACAGCAGTTGCTGCTGCTGCTTCTGCTGCGTCTGCTGCTGAAGTTTACCACACGCTGTCAGAAGATTGCCGCAGCAACCTCAAAGGCCTGGTGTTATTGTCGGCCTCAGCAGCATGCCTCCTGTCGCCTCACCAGCAGCTCCATATCCGTCACCGCCAGCAGCAGCCGGTTGTATGCCTCCTGTGCCTTCTCCGCTGTGTCATTCTGCACAGCCTCCACGAACGCAACCCATCTGCAGCGCCACGGCAACAGCAACAAGGTGGCGGCCATGACAGCTGCACCTTGCGTTGATGGGCCACAAACAAGATGCCGACGGCCGTGTGTGGCAGACATACTGACATGCCGATGCCTGATGTGAAACGAACACGCAGCTGTTCAGTGGGAGCTGACAAGGTCTGCACAGCGCACAGCACTAGGCGAACAGTACGAGGTTGCAGCGTGATCTGCAAGTACTGCTTGCTTACTGATGATTCATTGCTTGCAGGAAGCCAACTTATAAAAGGGCAGCATTGCGTTGCACACGACCGGCTCAACAACAACGTAGCAGGCGTTCGCCCGCGCCCAGCACATAGGTAAACACAGCATGCACGGGACCCCACCTTTGAGCCAAGATCTTAGCTGGTGGCCCGCTACGCTGATATGCAGCGCTGGAAACTTGTGTGATCACCCTGATCTTGGCTATCTCCTGGTCATCGTCTGCTGTCCTGACGCGCGCAGCCATGATGCTGCTGCTGCCGCTGCTGTAGCTGCTGCTGCTCGTCGCAAGCGCTCAGCCGCACGGTATCCAGAAAGGCAAAGCAGCCAAGCCAGGACTTCAGTTTCTTTGTTTACAATGCAGACTATATGTGTGTCATGGATTATGATCAAGCAGTCTGTGGAACAGCACAGACTGTTCTGGCAGCTGCTCACTGCTGATGCAGAGTTGTGATGTACTCAGGAGCACAGACGCTCGAGATGGTGTTCCTTTAGTTAATCAATATAAGTTCATTGCTGGATACCGGTGGTACTTGCGTATACAGCTGCAGTGCCTTGTGTAGCACCCTTCAACCTCCTCTGTCTAGACAGCAAAATGTGTCTATGGTCTGAGTGATCATGTACATACCTACATAGCTGGCCATAACCAGTTGCTTGCAGCTCTGCTAGTGCAGGACACAACAGCCCTAATTCATGTGACAGTACAATCAACAGGTTAGGGCACCGCGCACGATTTTGTAATCATCAAGTTCTTTAGTTTCAACCTTTACCTGATGCTGGAACTTGCCGTGACATTAGTCACCATACAACGAATGTGCCAGAGGCGTATCGTCGCTCAGGAGTGCACTGTTCGCTTACAAAGCCGTGATAAGTGATAGTGTTACTTCTGCTACTGAGTCATTCTCAGTCAGTCGCATCTGGCTGGCTCTTCAGGCAGATGCAGTTGGGGTGAGTCGCTGGCACCAAACCAATGCATGCAGAGTTCAGCTCCACTCAGCACACATGGCGCATGCTGGAAATATGTGAACACAGGGATGTGACACACATGTCTTCTGTCACATGTCTTATGGTGACTATCACGCGTGTCAGGCTGCTGTTTGATGTGACACCACGCTTGTTGCGGCCCATGTCCATCACACGCTCCATGCTGCAGGAGTGCTGCGTCATAGAGGACTGGCTTACAACCTGCAGAGACAGCGTAAGCATTCCAGCCTGCAATCAGCAGCCGCAGCAGCTGCTGCGGTTGACCAAGGTTTGCAGCCTCCAGGAACACATCCGTGCAGCAGGCTGCAGGAGCACATGGCGGACATTGCGCACCTGGAAGATGGCTCCCAGCTGTCGCAGTACTGGGCGTGCCGCAGTCAAGCAGGGCTGAGCTTGCAGGACGCTGTGCATGGCGAGGTGCAGCTGGGCCCGACCGCAAGGCTGCTGTGCGACAGCTCGCCAGGTGCGGCCGCATTCACGGCTGCTGCCAGCTGCAGGTGCTCAGCGCGTGTGTGTCATGTGTGCAGCTCTGCCGCTCGGCTGTGCAGCAGCTGGGTATCCAACAAGCATTGTCGTTATGCAGCAATGAACTGCTGTGCCAGGCTTCTGCTCTTCATGCATGCTTGTGCCAAGGGTGCGCATCCTCGTGGCCATCGTCGACCCCTGCCTGCCTGGCTGCCGCTGCGTTGCCCTCTGCCCCGGCCTGCGTCGCCTGCATGTGTGCAGTGCAGCGGCTGCGTGGTCTGGCCCAGCTGGGCTGCACCCGCTGGGTGTTTCCGTGCGCGGAGCACTCGCGCTTTGGGCACTGCGTGGGCACGGCGCACCTGGCTGTGGCTGCTGCCTCCCAGCTGGCCTCCTCAGGGCTGGGCGTGAGGCCGGCTGACGTGGAGGTGCTGGAGGCAGCAGGTGAGGCAGCAGCAGGCTGGCAGCAGCAGGACGCGGAGAGCGTTGCAGGGGTCCAGCAGCTGCAGATGCGTCGGCAAACGTAGAGAGATGCAGCAGCTGGTGGGGCTGCGGGTGCGGCAGCAGGGGCAGGTGCTTTCCAACGCAGTCACATGGCGAATGGAGAATCGAAGAGGCACAGCAGCTGCAGGTGTACAGGCAACAGGAAGGAGCTGCAGCAGGGTCTGCAGCCCAGCCAGTGGCCTGTACAGAGCTGGGTGATTGTGCTGCATCTCACATTCAGTCTGTTGGGCTGCGCAGCCAGCAGTTGCAGTGCTCACCTGCACCTGCAATCCACCATGGCTGCTGGCGGGGTACGCCAGCTGCGGGCTGGCATGCTGCGTTGCTGCTGCAGGCAGCACAACAGGTGGTGTGCATGTGGGGCACCTTCCTTGCTATCAGCCCACACCGCAGCTCGATGCATACACGCGGATCCACGGCGGGCTTGAGCACTGTGCCGCTGCGCTGCGTTGGCCTGCATGCAGCGCTGTGGCATGACGTGGGGCACGGCCCCTTCAGCCACACCTTTGAGAGCTGCTTCTTGCCAGCCGTGCGCGGCAACCACGCCTGGTGAGCGTAGTTCCCCTGCAGCACAGCACATGGTGTTACAGCTGCATCCCTGTCGGCGGCGCATGTTGCATGCACAGGCACATGCAGGAACATCTGCGCTGTGTGTAAGGTCTTCCACTCCAGTCAGTTGCGTTAACCGCTGCTAGTGGCTGGGATTTGGTAACGCATTGCAGCTGCTGCTGCTGCAGCAAAAGCCGCAGCATTCAAGCGCCCTTTTACAACATGCCGCCTCCCCTGATACAGCAATCGGCTTCAACAGAACATCATATATGGGCTGGTGTAGATGCTGGCTGTTGCTCATGACAATTGCATGCTGCTGCTGCCGCTGCTGCTGCTGCTGCTGCTGCTGCTGCTGGTGCTGGTGCTGGTGCTGGTGCTGGTGCTTTGGGGGTTGTGCAGGCGGCATGAGGACATGTCTGCCAAGCTGCTTGAGTACGCCGTGGATGAGCAGTGCATCGACATCAGCAGGCAGCAGCTGCAGCTCATACACAGCATCATCAGCGGCACCCGGGGCGGCAGCAGCAGCAGCAGCAGCATGCGTCAGCAGTGGGACTGCAGTGATTCACCCTGGCTGCTGCAGGTGCGTTACAGGTTCTGGGGGCGCTGTGGCAGTGCAACAGCTGTTGACGGCAGCAGCTCCAGCCCCGCGGCTGCCGCTGCACCTCATCCTGCTGCGCGCCCTTGCGCTCCGCTGCGTGCCTGGCAATGTACAACTTGCGCTCCGCTGCGTGCCTGGCAATTTCTAACACTGCTGCACAGATGTTGAGCATTGTCAGCAGTTGTGTAGTTGCAGGCAGGATTACTGTGCGTCTGAATGATCCAGCTTGTGCACCTGGTCTGTGTGCCGTTCTTTGTCATCAATATCAGTCATCAGATGACATGAGAATGTTTAACGATTGCAAGTTGGCCTTGCATGTCTCACTGCAGATTGTAGCGAATGCCACCAACGGCGTTGATGTGGACAAGATCGACTACCTGCAGCGGGATGCGCTCATGACCGGCGTGGGCCAGGTGTACAACTTCACAGAGCTGCTCAGGAACTGCAGGGTGAGCTTTGCAGCACAGCAGGCATTACAACGAGACTTTTATACTGATAAATTCCCGCGTGCACAGCGAGCGCTTGTCATGTGCATTGCCTGCCTGACTTGGACGCAGGCTGCAGCAGAAGTGGTACCACACCTAGCGCAGGCTGCTGGGTGTGATATCCAATCATCAGTGGGGTGCATCATGCAAGTGCGGCCTTTGGGGCAAGGCAGCTGCGTGTGCCAGGACCAGCGCTGCATCACTGCCGCATGTGACCTCCCTCGTGTGCCTTGAGCACAGGCCCTGTCGCCCTGGAATGTCTAACCACAGTTCGCCAGCTGAAGCAACTGCGCACCTGTCACCTGTCGTCGCTCTGCAGGTGGTTGATGGCGAGCTGTGCTTCCACCAGTCGCAGCAGGACAGGCTCGCTGGGCTGTTCCGGGCACGTGCCGCCATGCACGCGCGCGTGTACCAGCACCGCTCAGCCAAGGCCGCGGAGCTAATGGTGGTGGACGCGCTGCTGGCGGCCGACCCGGTGCTGGGCATCAGCAGGGACGCTGACGAGTGAGCGGCGGTATTTCTTCAGGGGAGCTGTTCAGTCTGGCAGCTGCTTGGGTGCTGTGCAGCAGCGGCAGGAGGAGTGACGGCGTCGGCACACGAGCAGACTCTGAAGTCATGTGCCGTGCTGTGCTGCTGTAGAGGGCGGTGGCGAGTGACTGCTGCGCCCTGTGCTCACGCGCCGGCTGTCGAAGCGTGCGACGCACCCAGCAGGCTGTGGAACCATTGACCTGTAGCCCCAGGGAGGTCCGCATCCGCATGCAGACTGGAACTGTTGTCACATGCAGATTGGAGCTTGTTTGCAGAGAGTCAGGCAGACTGAGGTGCTCCTCGTAGGCTGCATGGCGCCCCGCCTCGTGAAATCCACCTTGCCTGCTGCTGCTGCAACTCCTGCTGCTGCTGTGCTGCTGCGCAGCCCTGAGGCCTTCCTCACCCTGGACGACTCCCTGCTGGGTGAGATCAAGCGCGCAGCACGGCGCAGCCCGCAGTGCCCCCACCTGGCTGCAGCAGCAGCCATCCTGCGGCGGCTGGACTGCAGGGACCTGTACCCGTGGGTCGGTGAGGCGGCGGTGCCTGACCAGGTGACGATGGCGGCGGGCAACCCGCCTGCCCTGTTGCCCGCATTCTACTACTAGTGATGTCCTGCATGCACCGGCTGCTGCTTGTGGTGTGCAGCGCCGCTGTCCACGATGCTGCAGCACCAGCAGCATGTGAGGCGGATGCTGCGTAGCATCTTGCTGGCAGATGCTGGCAGCCGGGTGCCCTGTGGGGGGCTAGCCTGCAGGCCCGTGTACACCTGCGCATGGCAGGAGCTACTGCGGCTGAGGCGTCGTCCCACTCCCCAGCAGGTTTGCTGTGGCTGTGCGTGCCTGTGAGGGGCTGCAGCGCAGCTGAGATGCTGCTGGGCGAGAGTGCCTTGTTTTAAGGTGTCCGGTTGGTGCCGTGCTGGGCTTGGAGTCTGTCTAGCTTGCAGCCCCAGCCAGCGGCGGATGTCTTCCTTGGTGCATGCCGGGCAGCACAAGGTCTGACAACTCAGCGCCTCCCTGGTGCTGGTGTTGTGCTGTGCAGTTTGTGCTGGAGCGGGGTGAGGCGGCGTGTGCGCTGTCCGCTGCTGACGTGGCCGGTCATCAGGACAGCAGCCTGGGGGCGGGCCTGAGCGAGCAGGACCTGCGCGTGAGCAGCATGAAGATCGACTGCGGCAAGTGAGTGGGTGGGGCGGCACACAGGCTGCTGCACGGGGTGTTGGGCAGAGTTCGACTTGGAAGGTCTGCAGCGTTTTGAGGCAGGGTGCTGTTGTGAGCTTATGTGGCGTTGCTTGTGGAATGGTACACGAGGTTGCAGCACTTCGGAGGCAGTGGTGCTGCCTCTGGCATGATGCTTGATCCAGGAAGGTTTCTTTAGTAAGTACCAAGTCCAGATCAGTGTGCAGCAGCACTTGCAGCAATGCCTTGGTTTATCACTGCTTTTTATGCGGTGGCTGGATGGCAGGGCGTTGACATGCTGCTGCACAAGGTGGGCCCTCGACTGCAGCTCATAAGTGATCAAGCAGATGGCACTTTGCACGTGTGACTTTTGTTGTGACGTTGCTGCCTGCAGAGGCAACTGTGACCCGCTGGATCACACAAAGCTGTACGGCGACAGCAGCAGCAGCAGCAGCAGCAGCAGCAGCACCTGGCTGGCCTCTCAGGGCATTGCGAGGCCTGCCACGTTCATGCAGCGCAAGGTGAGCAGATACGGGCGGGCCGTGTTTTGCTTGATCTGCTGCAGAGTCGAATGCGGTTGCAGCACCATCATCCGCAAAGCTCGTCGGGTCCATACGCAACTCCACTGCTCTACTGGCTTGGACTTTGCTTCGGCCTTTGAGCTCAGCCCAAGCTGTGCGCAGCTGGGTTTGGTTGCGCTGTGCAGCGGCGTTGCTGTGCGGGCTGTGTCAACTGCCTTGTGCTGCCGCGCCCGCTGCTGCTGCTGCTGCAGGTGCGCGTGTACCTTGCGAAGCAGTGCCAGGGCAGCGAGCGCAGCCGCTGCATGCAAGCAGTGCGGGCTGCGTTCACGCGCGCGGCGCAGGCGCGCTTTGGCGGCGACGTACACATCCGCTGCGATGACGGCAGCAGCACTGCCCGGCGCCAGGCGTGGCAGCAGCAGCAACAGCAGAAGTCAGGCACGCCTGCTGGCCATTCAGCAGCAGCAGCAGGGCTGGCCATGCCGGCTGAGCAGCACGCGCTGCAGGCTGCAGCGGGTGTGGTCAGCTGGCCTCAGTCGCCGCTGCGGCAGCAGCAGCAGCGGCGGCGTCCTCCTCCTGCGCGGCCGGCTGACGAGCACATGTCAGGCTCTGAGGATGATGGCGAGGGGAGGGCGGCTGGGCTGACGCGCTGCGTCGTGCAGGGCGGCTGCACAGGTGGCATGGCCAGCAAGCTTGCCTCAGACAAGCAGCAGCAGCAGCAGCAGCAGCAGCACCACGTGCCTGAGCATCCCCAGGCAGCGATGATGGCGTGTTTGTAGAACAGGCGTTCTTGGTATGTGGCGGCAGCTTTTCCTTCACTTTGCATACTGTGCTGAGTTGTTGCAGTGGGAGTGTTTCTTTGTGGAACGTGAGGCAGCCTTTGGTTTTGACGCAGCAGCGTGCAGTGATGCACCTAGGCGTTATTATGAAGCTTTGGACTATGATGCACTGGGTTGAGCATTGTGACACATAAATGGCAAGCCAATTGCAATACTTGCAAGTATGGCTGGCTGGCTGGCAGGGGACTGACTGGCCGTGAGTTTACTGGACTTGTATGAGCAATCTATTTTGCTGCGAATACCGACAATCTTTGATGGCTGAGCTGTGTGACAGGGATGGTGATGTGAACGAGATACATCATCAAGTGTGACAGCATGTTGGCCAACAGCATGTGAGAAGGGCCATACAACCGCGAGGAGTGGTGTGTTTTGAGGTGGAGGTCTGGTTGCAGCTGCCAGTGCGTAGCTTCCGGTTGCTTACTGCTGATGCAGGCTGCGGGGCCGTTTCAGCCGCCTCGTGCTATCAACTGCTTGTTGAGCCACCTGGGCTGCTGCCCTCGAGCATGCCATGCCTGCCAGTGAACAGCGTGGATCCATGATGCAAGCAAGTCCAGCCACGGTGGTGTGGGGCCCATACAGCCATGTGAGCGCTAAATAATCTGCAACTTGCTGTACAGATTGCGTTTACGCAGGCTGCAAACCAGTACATTACCCAGCAAACCTGTGCTGTCAGATCAAGCAGCAATACCTGTCATTGGATCGTCGTGAACATCCAAAATGTAAATGCGATCTGCCGTCGACTGTAATGTGGAAGCTATCGCAGCGGTAGTTCAAGTTGCAGATACCATTACTCGTCGTGGCTGCGCAGCGACATAATGTACTGCTGAAGCAGAGGAACTGGCATCAATCGATACAGGCTAGGGTTTCCACGACAGGTGCAGCGCATGTGGGGCCACTACAAAGCGCTCACGATGCGTACAAGTACTCGATTACTGATAAATTTGTAATTGCTACCCTTTGATTCACGGGTGCCTGAACACCTTGCAAACCTGGCTGCAGCAGCACACCCTGTACAACACAGCTGCAAGTTGCAGTTGTCTACATGCGACAGCACTACCAACACATTTGCAGTGCCACTGAGTTTGCAGATGTTGATCGTCCGGCTGCCAGATGGCACGCAACAGCAGATCAGCAGCAGAACACAGTATGGCAGGGGCAACCCTCAAAACCTTGCAGACCCGCAGCTCAGCAGAGAGCAGATACTGCTCGAAGTTGTGGACGGCATGGATGGAGTGCTGCAACTGACGAACACCGGCCTCAATGGTGAGCAGTGCCAGCAGCTTCAAGCTGCTGCTGCTGCTGCTGCTGCTGCTGCTGCAATGTTGTTCACACTGAATGTCCTGCATGTGCCTGTTGCTGTTTATGCTTTGCAGCGCTGCTGGTGGAGTCGCAGCAGGCTGCAGCTGTCAGTGGTAGTGCAGCAGCAGTGGCAGCAGCAGCGGCAGCAGGCAGTGGTGCTTCAACCTCTCACAAAAACTTACCACTTGATCAGCAGCAGCAGCAGCAGCAGCAGCAGGCTGGTGAGGGGCATTGGCAGCTGACTGACCTGCTAGACACAGGCCAGTCGACTATTGTTGGGCCCAACACACGCTTCTACCTGGCCTCCCGTCAGCAGACCACCACCTTCACACTGCATCACCCTCAAACCGATGCTGCTGCAGTTGGCGCTGCTTCTGGTGGGGCAGTACTGCTGCATGCCCAGGAGTCTGATCAGCGGCAGCAGCAGCAGCATGCAGGAGCTGCAGTGCTCACGCAAGTGTTGAGCAGGGAGGACCAGGAAGTAGCAGATGCAGCATTTGCAGCTGTGCTGCACCTGCAGGAGCAGCAGCACCACCAGCAGCAGCAGCAGCTGGGCAAGGGCAGGGCCAGCATGAGCAGGCAGGACCAGGAGGCAGCAGATGCAGCACTGGCTGCAGCACTAGCTGCAGAGCAGGAGGAGGAAGAGCAGTCAGGCGAAGAGGACGATGCAGCAGGAGGTGCTGCAGAAAAAGAAGAAGAAGAAGAAGAAGAAGAAGAAGATGCAGGAGAAGAGAGTGACGGCCTGGGTTGGCCTGCTGCTGCTGCTGCTGGCGCAGATGAAGAGGCAGGTGGGAGGCCCACCAAGAGGGTGCGGCGTGAGCAGCAGCAGCGGCAGCAGCCACAGGCAGCAGCAGGAGGTGGTGGCAGCGCAGCAGCAGCCGACATTGGTACCAATGTGCGGGTGGCACCTCCGTCTATGGCTGAGGCGCCCTTCTCCCTGCTGGCTGTCAGGTGAGCAGCAGCACCTGGTGACTGACCTGGGGCAGGCCTGCATTGTACAGCCGCACACAGCACACGCCGCTGCAGAGCACGGCTGGCTGGGGTCGTGCCTGAGGTCGTGTTGGTGCGCCTGCCCGGGATTGTGTTGGGGCAGGCAGGCATTGTAGAGCCGCACACAGCACACGGCGCTGCAGAGCACGGCTGGCTGCTGCTGCTCATGGCTGACGTCCACCGTCTCCTTTCCAAAGCCTGCTCCCCCTGGCCGTTGACTCGTGGAAGGAGCTGCGCGTTGCAACATGCTTGCCACGCAACTGCAGGCTGTTGTCGGTGCAGCATGCAACACACTGTAAGTCCACGCGATCCCTGCTCCAAGCATCTGCAGCCAATGCTGCTGCTGCTGCCGCTGCTGCTGCAGGGGCCTGCCGGCCGCCTCCAATGCGGGCTGCCTGGGCGCGCGGCTGTGCCGCCTGGTCGCCGGCCCCCGGCTGAGCTTTGTGCTGGTGTCCAACTTCATGCTGGACATGGGCTGGCTGCTGTCGGCATGCCCCGACATCGCCTCGGCAGACAAGGTGGGCCCGCTGGGCGCCTTGGCATGCCGTGCCGTGGCTTGCCTTGGCTTGCCTTGGGCTTGGCTTGCCTTGGCTTGCCTTGGCTTGCCTTGGCTTGCCTTGGCTTGCCTTGCCTGTCTTGCCGTGCCGTGCCGTGGCTTGCATTGCCTTGGCTTGGCTTGCCTGTCTTGCCGTGCCGTGCCGTGGCTTGCCTTGCCTTGGCTTGGCTTGCCTGTCTTGCCGTGCCGTGCCGTGGCTTGCCTTGCCTTGGCTTGGCTTGCCTTGGCTTGCCTTGGCTTGCCTTGCCTGTCTTGCCATGCCGTGCCTTGCCTTGGCTTGCCTGTCCTGCCGTGCCGTGCCGTGCCGTGCCGTGCCGTGCCGTGCCGGCCTTGGCTTGCCAGCAATGCGCACGACGGGTGGCTGCTGCACGGTTGCATCAGGCAGGCGCAGCGGGTCTTCTGCCAACGCATGCGCGGCTGCCTTGAATGAGCTACGCGTGGTGTGCTCACGCGCTTCAACACCCGCCTATCTTCAGGGAGGGGGCGTGTGTGACGGTCAGGAGGCTTTCAGGCAATCCGGCAGCAGTGCGCAGTGGGCGTGAGGAGGCGACCGCAGGCCAGCACGCACTTCCAGGCAAGCGTGAGGCAACAACCTGCTGGAAAGCTTGCTGCTGCATTGTCTTTCATCTTCAGACTGCAGGCTGTGGGCGGTGTTGAGGTTGGTCCCCTGCTGCTGCCGCTGCTGGTTCCGCTGCCGCCACCGCCCGCAGGTCCTCGTCGTGCATGGCGAGCGGGGCGTCAACGCTGCCGCGATCACCGAGCAGGCAGCGGCAGCGGGCCTGGCCTCGCCCCGCTTCGCGGCGCACGCGCCGCCGCTGCCGATCAGCTACGGCACGCACCACAGCAAGGCCTTCCTGCTGGGCTACAGCCACGGCGGGCTGCGCCTGGTCGTGCACACGGCCAACATGATCTACCCCGACTGCAACAACAAGACGCAGGGGCTGTGGCACCAGGTGGGACATGCACTGTTTGTGTGCCCCCGTGTGTGTGTGTGCGTGCGTGCGTGCGTGCGTGCGCGCGTGCGTGCGTGCGCGGGTGTGTGTGTGTGTGGTGTGTGTGGGGGGGGGGGGGGGGGGGGGGGGGGGGTGGGGGGGGGGTGGGGGGGGGGGGGTGGGGTGGGGGGGGTGGGGGGTGGGGGGTGGGGGTGGGGGTGGGGGTGGGGGTGCGTGCGTGCGTGCGTGCGTGCGCGCGTGCGTGCGTGCGCGCGTGCGTGCGTGCGCGGGGTGTGTGTGTGTGTGTCGGGGGGGGGGGGGGTGGGTGGGGGTGGGGGTGGGGGGTGGGGGGTGGGGGGGGGGTGGGGGGGTGGGGGTGGGGGTGGGGGGTGGGGGGTGGGGGTGGGGGTGCGGGTGCGGGTGCGGGTGCGGGTGCGGGTGCGGGTGGGGGGTGCGGGTGCGGGTGCGGGTGCGGGTGCGGGTGCGGGTGCGGGTGCGGGCGTGCGGGCGTGCGGGCGTGCGGGCGTGCGGGCGTGCGTGCGTGCGTGCGTGTGATGTTGTCAGCAAGACCAGTGGGGTATATGTGAAACCAGTATAAGTATGTGAAACCGGTGGGATATCTACGGAGACCAGTGGGAATATGAGATATATTTCCACTGGTTTCAGCCCAAATCAGGCCCGATATGCGCAACGAGTAGGATACGCACACAGCTGACCGCCACGTCCTGCGTGGCATGTTGTATTTGTGGGCAGCTGGCACCTGGCACCTTGCAGGTACGGCGCATTGCTGCCCTGGGGGACCCAGCCGTGCGTGCCATCGTCATGCACACTGCAGCACAGCTCAGAAGCGCATCTGCCAGCTGGGCTTTCTGCAATCCATGAGCATCAGCAAGCTCTCGGCATCAACGTGCAGCTGCACTTGCACTTGCCAACAGCCCAGCACCCCCCGCCCTTCCTTGCACGTTTGTCGAGGCCGCAGGACTTCCCCCCCAAGGCGGCTGGCGCTGCAGCTGGCTGCGAGTTCGAGTCCTGCCTGGCTGGCTACCTGGCCGCGCTGCAGCTGCCGGGGCTGTGGGCGGGGGCCGTGGCGAGGCTGGTGGCGGGCGCCGACTTCAGCGCTGCACGCGCGGCACTGCTGCCAAGTGTGCCCGGCTACCATGCAGGTGGGCTCGGCAGTGTGCGTTCAGACTGCTTGTTTTTGCAGCAGCAGCTGCTGCTGCTGGTGCATCTGATGGGCTGGGGGGGGGAGAAAGACGTTCGGACCAGCTGTCGGTTGGCGGCAGGTTGCGTGCGGGGATGATCAGCTCACCACCTGACACAGCATTGACAGTGATACGACGGGCCCCGTAACCCCGCACAAACCACATTACAGCAGTAGGGACAGACATAGCGCATGTTGAGATGCAGTCACCACCTGCGGCGGTGTCGTGCAGCTACCGGCCATGGGATCTGCCACTTCCCTGGCGCCACCTGCCCACCGACTTGACCGTAACAGCTGAGTGGACTCGCCCCTGTTTGTGCGGTGGGCATGGCATACAGCATACCTGGTACCCCATGGCAGCGGCGAGGGTGTCGGGACCTGAACCTGGTCTTCAGTATTAAGTAGCCTTTGTGTCATTCTCAAATGCACCGGGGCCTCATCCCATGCGCTGTATCAAGGGTAGAAGCGCTGTGGCTGCACTCCCGTGCACTCCATGCATGCGCAGGCCGCTTTGTTGGGGTGGCGCATGCTGTGCTGTGCTGCGCCTGGTTTTTGTGTCAAGTTTTTTGTCGGATCGCCCAACTGCGTCCAAGCAATGCACACAGCAGAGAGCACACCTGCCTGCTGTGGCGGGAGCTCTGAACCTGTCCTGTGTCGACCTGCTCATCTTGTGCTTGCACCCCACTACCGCACCGGTGGTACCCCTTCCCCAACTCCATTCAGGCGCCAAGCTGCATGCATACGGGCACATGAGGCCCAACTCTGTGCTGTTCCTGGTGTTGATGCCGTTCAATCTACTTACTACTGCGTCCAACCAATGCACGCCTGTTGTACTACTGCCTCCAACCAATGCACGCCACATTTGAGCTCGCTGGCAGCAGACTTGCAGGAGTCTGGTGGAAAGTTGAGTAACCAAGGCCGGTGCGCTGCTCGTGGGCACGCACCCGGCTGTTGCTCACCTGTAAGCCCCTCCCCCCCCCCCCCTCCCGCCCGCTTGCAGGCGCCAAGCTGCATGCGTACGGTCACATGCGGCTGCGTGCGCTGCTGGCTGCAACGCGCCTGCCGGCCCGCTTCAAGCCCGCCCCTTGCGTGCTGCAGTTCAGCTCCCTGGGCAGCATCGACGAGCAGTGGCTGGGGCGGGAGAT
This sequence comes from Scenedesmus sp. NREL 46B-D3, assembly GCA_014080715.1. NCBI lineage: Eukaryota > Viridiplantae > Chlorophyta > Chlorophyceae > Sphaeropleales > Scenedesmaceae > Scenedesmus > Scenedesmus sp. NREL 46B-D3. Next base: position 185,811 of record JACERP010000139.1, on the reverse strand, counting down.
GGCAGCAAGCATGGCGGCAGGCAGCTACTGCAGCACAGCCGATGACGAGTCGCCAGCAGCAGACACAGCAGCTGCTGCTGCAGCAGCCGCAGGCGGCAGCTCACCAGCAGCAGCTGCTGCGGCAGGAGGGGGTGGTGGTGGTTCACACGGTCCTGCAGCATCACCTGCAGCAGCAGCTGCAGCAGGCCGTACTGCGGATGCCGGAGTCGGCCGCAGCGACGCATTTGCGCACATGCGGCAGGCGGCGGCGGCAGCATCAGCAGGCAGCGGGGTTCGAACAGGCGCCCCGCACGTGCCGCTGCACCTGGTGTGGACGACGGCGGCCGAGGTGCAGCGCAGCAGGGAGGGTTGGGCGGGCGGCGGCAGCATCCCCGGGCGGCGGGATAACGTGGTGCGGCCCTTCCTGCAGCGCCACTACTGCAGGTGGGAGGCGCTGCAGCGGCTGTGCAGCGCCCCCTGCGCATGCATAGCAATCTACTAGTGGCGAGCTGTAGCGGGGTGGCTGGCTGCAGCGGCTGTGCAGCGCCCCCGGTGCATGCATAGCAATCTACTAGTGGCGAGCTGCAGCGGGGTGGCTGGCTGCAGCAGCTGTGCAACGCCCCCGGGGCATGCCTGGCAGGGTGGGGTGGCGGTACAAGGAAGACAGGATATTGTTGCAGGAGAGGAGGCGGAGCCTTCCCTGAGGGTGCTTGGCAGGCTCTGCAGCTGCATGTGGAGTTACAGAGGCGTGATGACGCAGCCACAGCATGGCTGGAGGCATGCTTGGTTGGTCTGCCATGTCATCGTCTGCCAGCCTGCTCTCACGCAGAGTGGCAGAAACGGTGTCCATCAGTGCGCTAGGACAGTACAGTGGACAATGTATGTGCAGCATCGCTTGATGTGAAAATGCATGCCGTCAATGCTGCTGCTGCTGCTGCTGCTGCTGCTGCCGCTGCTGCTTCTTGGAATTGTCGCAGGTGGGGTGGTGAGCCGTCAGGCCGCCAGTCAGCCATGCCCCACATCAAGACATACACACGCTACCTGCCCCCTGGTGGCGTCAACAGCAGCAGCAGCAGCCAAGCTGGCAGCGACGCGAACACCCAGCAGCAGGGTCCGGCTGGTGCTGGTGCTGAGCTGGCATGGTGTGTGGTTGCGTCGCACAACTTGAGCAAGGCGGCGTGGGGAGGGCTGCAGAAGGGCGGCAGCCAGCTCATGGTCCGCAGGCGAGCCGCGAATCATTGCTGCTGCTGTCGCTCTTGTCAACTCTGCATGTGTGCCCGCTGCGTGCATCACGGTGTGCCGGTGCAGCCACAGTGCGGCCTGCAGGCAGGGTGTGCTGACGCCGAGCACCCATGCACATGCAGGCCAAGCGATACGGGCTCAGATGAGGAGGCAGGCGCATTGCAGCACGATGCACAGCTGCTACACAATGATCAGCCCCAGCGCTGTTCACATTGGCTGAGCTGCGCTGTTGCTGCTGCTGCTGCTGCTGCATGCGTGCCATGCCTGCAGCTATGAGCTGGGTGTCCTGCTGACGCCGGAGCTTGAGGCGGCGCACAGGGCACACCCACACAGGTGTGCCACGTGGCGGGGCGTACAGGGCAGGCTGTACAACGGCGCATCTGTCGTGCATTGCTTGGCGGCGCATCTGCCGTGCATTGCATGGCAGGGCATCTGCCGTGCAGTGCATGGCGGCGCATCTGCCGTGCAGTGCATGGCGGCGCATCTGCCGTGCATTGCTTGGCGACGCCAGGCAGTGAGGGTGGTTGAGGCGGGTGCAGTGAAGCATGCGGGCAGCCAGGCACTCACCGCTGCATGTGCAGCCATGTGCATGCGCCCGCCACGCCTGGTCGGTTGTTGCCTGCACATTGCCATGCCCTGCTGCTGCCTGTGCTGCCGGCAGGCACTACAGCTGCACTGACGAAGCTGCGGCAGCAGCAGCAGATGGTGGTAGCCCAGCCCCTGCCTCCAGTTTACAAGTACGCTTCTACGCATGGGCTGGCGTGCAGCAGCAGCAGCAAGATGCGGCTGCTGCCGCCAAACCCAGCAGCAGCAGCAGCAGCAGCAGCAGCAGCAGTGTGCCGGTGCTGCTGCCTATCCCGTACCTGCTACCTCCGCAGCCGTACGGGCCGGGCGACGTGCCCTGGCGCTGCGACACACCTGAGCAGTTCCCCGGCGTTGATGCATTCGGCTACAGCTGTGGCAACACGCCGCTGCGCTACTACGGCAACACTGAGCCGCCCTGGGACAGTTGAGCCTGTGGTACGCTTCTAGGAGCTGGCCGGCAAGCCTTTGCAGGCTGTTGTCGGCAGCAGCCAGAGTAGGCTCGCTACGCTGACAGCATGCTATCGACTCCGTTTTCTGGGAGCAGCAGCACTGTAACCTGGCAGGGAACCCACGCAAGGAACAGCGGTACTGCTCGCCCGTTGCGCCTCATGACTGTGTAGCTTGCCCCCGGCATGAGGCATGCCTTGCGGCTTGGGGGCTCTCAGCCGTGACGTTAGGAACTACTACAAAGTTTGTGTATGTCATATGCAGTCCAGTAGCTGGCGAACTGATGCTGAGCGCAGCTAGCGCCTGGTGTGTGTTGTGGGCACGTGCTTGAGCGTGGACAGCGCGTCCTGAGCGACAGCACGTGGTGATCGTTGCTGGCGGTACGTGCTTCGGCGTGGTCGGTGTGCATGTCTGCATTGAGCACGTGCTAGAGTGTATACTCTGTGGAGTAAGATACATGGGCAGCACTGCCTGGCGTTCTTTTTGCGACCCTCCACTGCCTGGCTTAGGTTGTGCTGCTGGGAGGGTTGTGTATCAAAAGAGGCAGGGCGCTTAAGGGTTGCGAGACCAACACAGTGTGCACACACAGGGATTGTGGTCTGTGGCAGCCAAGGATTCTTGATGGGCTGCACATGCCGCCGCCTTGTTAGATGTGCGTGCCGAACACCAGGCAGTTCCACACTTGCCCAGAACCAGGCCGTTCTTTCAACATCCTGCAGCATGCGCAGACCATGGTCAGGTGCTGCCACGGTGTGCCAACACCAGAGTTGCTGCTGCCACGCCATTCACTACTAGTAGTACTGCAGAGACAGCCAGCATCGTCACACGTTGCCTCTAAGCCGAATAGGAGTTGCCACAACACAGTCAAATGCGATTGAGCAAGCAAATGCTTCTGCAGTTAACTGCCATGTCCTCAGCCTGTGACCCACACAGCAGCAGCAGCCAATCACACATGCAGGCAAGCGCTACTAAGCCACAACAAGCAATCAGCTCCCCGCCGCAGGCAGGCAGCAGCAGGCTCGCAACACCTTGCTAATTACCCATGCAAGCCATATACGTAGCATCAATGCCACGGGCCCCGCGCCCCACAGGAGCGGCAGGGAGAGGGAGCACAGCTCATCTGTGTATGCACAATGCCCTAATACCAGACAGCATGCCGTACGCACACACCACAGCACAATGCAGAACTGTGGCACTGCCAGGAGAGGTGAGCGACAGCACACCACAGCAGGCTGGCACAAGCAAACCCAAAAAAGTTGCCAACCGGCAGACATGCCACAAGCACTCCACAGCGCAATGCAGCACTGTGGCACTGCCAGAACTGGCAGGGTGAGCGCCACCACCGCAGGCACGCACACCTAGCTGTGTCCAAGCGCGTGCAGAGATCAAGCAGCAGTGTGATGCCACCGCTGCAACAGCCACCACTGCAGTAACTTCAGACACAGGCTGGGCAGCAACAAGCTGTGTGCCAGCTGGGCCACCAGGCCACACCTGCCGCACACGCCTGACCGAAACCCTGACGCATGACAGCAACAGAGGTTCAGCCACATAGCCATGCAGATGGAGACCAAACGGAGCTCACTCGTTGTGCGTAGCCACAGAGCCCAGGCACACCATCCGTGCGCCAATGCATGTGTCGCACATGCAATGTCGCCACCTGGGCGCAGGGGTTGACACCTACTGTTGCCCACCCCCATGCTGTACACAAACGGCTGCTGCAGCTGGCAGCCGAGTCACCTCAACCGCTGCAGGCCATCATCACCTGCCGGGTCACAGCCTGCCAGCCATGGGCACAAATGGCGGGGCAAGCTGTTCCACAGACAAGGCCAGACACAAGCACATGCAAGCGTGTACACAGAGCCAGCACCTACACATGCTGAACATATCACAGTCACACAGCACCTAAAAGGCAATGATGCATACATCTGCAGTCAACCTCGATCCCCGCCAGCCCAAACAGCTGCAGCAGGCAAAGTCGCAGACCTGGAAACTCACATACAAGCGCTGCTAAGCCACCACAGGCTGTCAACAGCACATTACGCAAAGCCTCATTCAAGGGCGGCATGCCAGAGTCATACGCCACAGCGCAACGCAGCACTGTGGTACTGCCAGGCGGCGACATGAGCACAGCAGCTACGTGCACACAAACCCAACTGCACTCACGTGCGTGACCAGATTGAGCAGCAACATCATCCACTGAACAAGCCAGCCTGGTTTCGCCATGCGGATGCGGAAACAGCTGAAGAGACATGCAGGGTAATAGTGGCGCATGGGTCCGCCGTGAACTCACCTGATTGTCTTGGCGAATGCTGCACCACTGCATTGAAGTCGATCACACGTACACGCCAGCTGTCATCAGCCACTGCCGACCTGGACAGCTGTGAGACAGCAAGCCCCAAAACACTACATACAAACGCTGCTGCCAAGAGCAGGCCAGACGTTGCCCACATACCGATCCGCATCCCTGCTGCTGTCACTGCTTCCGCGGAGGTGGCGGCGGCGGGCGGCAGCAGCCTCTGAGGCTGCTGTACAGCACTCTGCCAGTACCTGCTGAGTTCACTTCCGTTGCTGCGCAACACAGCTGGGCGAAGCTTGTTCAGACACTCCAAGGCTGCTGCCATGAACCGGCAGGCTGAAGGTTGCTCACATGTGTTTCCACAGATGCTGCTGCTGCTGCCGCCGCTATCAAGCAGCACGCCAACAAAGAACTGCGCCTCCACTTACAGCTGCTGCCCCTTTGGTGCTGCACAGCGGCGCCCCGCCATGCCGTGCGTCACCTCACCAAACACATCCACGTCCATGTCAACTGCTCTGCACACATTTCAGCCCCGTCAGCGGCATCCGCCCTGCTGTGTCCACCCACCCACAAAGCAGCCCTTGTGAGCTCACACCTGTGTTGCTGCTGCTGCTGCTGCTGCAGCACAGCAGGGCAGTGATCATCGCTGCACAGACTGACAGCTGCTGCCTCACTGCCGCCTCACTGCCGCCCAGAAGCGCTCCACCACCTCACCCGTCACCTCCGCGCTCCTAGCCATGCTTAAGTTCTGCAACCGCTTCAGCCCTGTCAACAGCATCAGCCCCTGCTGTGTCAGCCCACTGTTGCCTTCCAGCCGCAGCCCCGTCAGCTGCGTGAGGAGAGCTACATTTGCCAGGCATGCCATGCTGACCAGGTTGCATTCTGCGAGGCCCAGGTGGCGCAGCTGCTGGCAGCTGCCTGCTACTCCTGTTGCTGCCTCATCACCCACACCAGCACCAGCACCACTCAGCACCAGGCGTGTCAGGCCGGTGAGTGCTGTCAGCGCCAGCGCATCGCCAGGCGCCAGCAGCTCAGCGCCATTCAAGATGCTGAGGTCTCTGAGGTTTGTCGAGCCTGCCAGCTTAGCACATGGAGTGCTCCATGAGCCATTGGCACCCTCACCCTCACCATCATCACCAACGAACCAACGATGGGTGTCCAGCTCCAGCCTGGTGAGGTTGGTGGAGGCTGCCACACCGCTGAGGATGGCCGGCCACGCCTGCCTGCTGGGCCCCAGACCTGATAAGCGGACTGACAGCTCGAACAGCTGGGGTAGCTCCGGCCACGTGGCTGCTGCGGCTGCTGCCGGTTGCCAGTACTTGTACCCAAGGGACAGCTGTGTTAGCGCAGGCAGCCGGGCCAGGCGTAACAGCTGTCCTGGCTCAGCCACATCAGCCACAAACGTGAGGCGTTGTAGCTGCTGTAGCTGCATCGCTGACGACAAAGTTTCTATGCTGGGCACACCCCATAGCTCCAACTGCTGCAGCTGAGGAGGAAAGACTGCAAGATATGACCAGACATGCGAACGGTCCTGCAGCTCCTGGAGATGGGTCAGGCGTGACAGGTCCAGCGGAGGGAAGCCGGCTAAGTTGAACAGCTGCAGCACTCGCAGTGGCAGCGGCTGCGCCAGCAGTTGCCGCAGATGCTCATAATCCTTTGCCCGGGTGCCTCGAAACTCGAGCCACGTCAGCCGACTCAGCTGCGCCACGCCTGCCAGGCAGCTGTATGAGGCCTCGTCCAAGGCTACGTGCAGCCGCTGCAGGTTGGTGAGGCGCGCAAGTGCTGCCGACACAGCTGCCGACACAGCTGGGCCGTGCACTGGGCCATGCACGTGCTGCAGGTCCAGGTGTGTCAGGCTGTGTGCTGGCAGTGCAGCCAGCATGCCTGTGCTGCCTGCCATGGTGATGCTGCTAACGTTGGGCAGACGCACATGCTGCTGCTGCTGCTGCTCTCGCTGCTGCTGCTGCTGCTGCTGCTGGTGACAGAGTTCCTGCAGTTGCTACTGGCACTGCTGCAAGCTGCATGGCTTGCTGCACCAGCTGCTGTGCTGCTTCCAGGTGGAGCTCCCACGGCAGGTCATCCACATCCACAGGAAAATCCCATTCTCATGGCACACTGATGGTGATGCTAACAACCAGCAAAGCATGCATTGGCAGCCATTGCACAAAGCTGCACAGGCGCGGCAACGATGCACCGAGGGACAGCTCCACTGCTGTGTTGCAGGCGCCGCACTGCTGCACTGCCTCCTGCCAGGCCTTGCATGTGCGAGCTGCTGCACACAGCACGCAAGGGTCTGTGCTGAACGCTGGGTGGGTTATTAGAACAGACAGTGCTGCAAAGCTGGCTGCTGCGTCCTGCAGTGGTGCGCATGCAGACCAAAGTGGCAGCGGTTGCAGCAGTAGCAGGAGGAGAGGTCTGCAAACTAGGCATGTAAACCCACCACCATGCCTGCAACAGCTACAGGTACATAGCCTTCCAGACCTGCTCACAGGTGCATAGATCGTCAAACAGCTCGCTTGACCTGTGGCAAACATAGCGGCCGTTGCTGCTCACCTGCTGCTGCTGAGTTTCAGTCTCTGTTTCTTGCATCACGCCAAGCATAGTGTAAGCGCTGTTGGCTTAAGTGTTTATGTAAAAATGGTTAATTAAGCAGCCTTTCAATGGGGTTGCAGGCTGCGTAGTTCCTGTTTGGCAAGGCTGTGCGAAGCCTTGAAGACGGGCACACTGCTATACGTGTAGCTGTAGGTCGTACTGAGCCAGAGCCGAACAACTGCTGCGTGGTGTGTCAGTATCTGAATCGTTAAAGGAAGGTGTCAAGCACCGCAAGAGCTGGATCGGACGGCGCTGGTGTAGAGTGACAGTCTGTACCTCTTTGAGAGGCTTGAGGTATTGAGCTGGGCCGTAGCTGCTAGGAAGTACTGGCAGTACTACAGGGCACTCTTGGATTGTGCTTGCCATGTCTGCTTTTGTGCTGCAGCTTGTTACAGTGTGCAATGCAGACAGAGCGCCCAATAACTCGCTGACAGTACAGTGCACTAGTGCAGGTGCGGTGCAACTTTTTTGGGGGGGCGCGGACTGCTGCAGCACCATCTGGTGACAAATGGCCATGCGTGGTGGATAGATGCAGGTGCGCATTTGCTGATGTTGCAGCCACAAGTAGAAGCAGCACAATGTGTGTTGCGGGTAGCCCTGTAACGTGACAATCTGGGGTAGTTACACGTGGGTCCAGTCACCATCTTGGATGGTATGAGCCACCCCCAAATGAGCAAGGTGTCAAAGCATGACAGACTAAGTATGAGCGCACAACAGACTGTGCCCATCCAGATACAATCTTATGCATGCAGCTATGCCACAGTGCTGTGTCCTTCTACGGTGCACTGCCAGCCCCCTGCAGCCAGCACCTCACGGGCCAGGTTGCCAAACGCTTGAGCCACATCGATCAGGGGGCCGGACTGACTTTCCCTTGCATTGATGTTCCGGCTAGACCAGAGTGCTGCTGCTCACTTAAGCACCCAGACACCCACAAGCGCTCGGGCAGCCTGAGCATGCCTGCCGTGCCCACAATGTGCTGCAGCTGCATGCACAGCACCGCACCCAGCAGCTGGGGCATCGAGACGCATGCACACCACACTCTTCAACACGCAGAACAATGCAGACCCCACGCGCCGCGCTGTTAGTTTTCAATACCGCCCACAGTTTTCAGAACCCCTCACGGCACTGCTCCTTTGCACAAAGACCACGAATATGATGTCAAGTGCTGATGCAGAGTAAACAAAAGCAGGACAGCCTCACACCTCAGCTGCCAAGTTACTGAGCAACAAGAAGCACTTGGCGGCAAAGCAGAACATACAGAAGCATACCCTGAATACACGTCAACAAACCATGGAAAATGTAGCGCCGTGAACACACGCCAAGGACACACCCTCAGCCATGGAGGTGGAACTGCCACTGCCGCAGTCCGTCATGCCGCCACATAGGCCTTAACAATGTAACATAATATGACACAGCATAACACCATTCAAGCCCGTGCTATGTCCCACTACGTGTGCACAGCCTTAGCAGCGCAACTGCCTTAGCAGCATGCTGCACGCTGGCTGCCCTGCCAACTTGCCGACTACCTGCATTCGCTGTTGCTCATAATCGGGTTCATGTCCATCAACCCACCTAACAATGACTACACAAATCGTGTTGTGATCCAGGTTGACTGACTGCTAGCCGCCCAAACGCTGATCGACTGCTGCAATATCGCAGCAGCAGCCAGCAGCAGCCTGCAGGCCACCCCAACTTCGCCGCCACCGAGTGTGCGGCCACCAGAGCCAAGCCGCTGACATTGATCACCATTCTGCAGACCAGCAGCCGGCAGCCTCAACAGCCTCGAGGCCATGCACCCATGCACCCGCTGCAGTTCCCCATCAGGAGATGGCACGATAAGACCATTCATTGCACTGTCCATGCGTCACGCAGGCATCGCCGCTCACCTGCTGGGGTGACTTGAAAGCCGAGCAGCAGCAGCGGCTGAGCAAGCTGCTGCTGCTGAGGCAGCCAGGCGCATTTTGCAGGCTCACACAGCGGCATGCATTTTTACGCCAAAGAGATGCTGACCAGGGCTACAGCCCCAACCAAAAAGCTGACCAGCCACGACATACTAGTGACAGCGCAGTGCAGAGACACACAGGCAGCCATACAATGCCTGTCGTAGCTGCAGATCTCCCACGTTCTACAGAAAAAAAAATCACTTTAAGTGCCGGTGGACCCACAATGCACGGCATGCACTTATCGCTGCCGGCAGCCACTTCTGCTCACATGCTGATGCAACAGCCGACATAACAGCTTTCCAAATGGCTCAACCACAGACACGTCATAACATGTTGCTCATCCAACACGTACCGTACTACACGACAAGGGGCACATGCATGTGCACCTGACATACAGCTACTTGGTGTCGCAGTTGTCGCTGTCCAGCTGCCGGCTAGCAGGTAAGCAGCAGCTGCCTGACCCGCATAAAGAATGGACTACTTGCCTGCAGAAGCGTGTGTGCTAAGAGCGGCAGCACACTAGTACCATGGCTTCTGGCAGTCAATCGCAGCATCCCTTAACACGTTGATTGCAGCGAGGCGCCAACACATTGTGCCACTCCTCGAGTGTACCATGTAGGCAGCACTCCACAAACAAGTCGTGGGCAACAACCATTGCGTTGTGCTTGCTCCCCCAAAGGGCATCCAAGGGACCAGCTTGAACTAGCAGCAGTCGCTTAGCCACCTTCCCCAGCTGTGCGCGCACTGCCAGCCGCAACAATAACCGCTGCACTACAAAGGGACAGGACACAACGCACAGCATCAGCTGATGAGCCGTGCTGCTCATGCAGGGGTCACACACCTGCGAGCCTAGATCTGACCTAGATCTGCCAGAACCCTGCCCAGCCCGCTAACAACTCTAAGCTTTACACCACCCCAGGCGGTGAGTGATAAGGGTGCGTCCCCAGCACCTGCAACAAGCCCACGCTAGAGTGGCTGCTGCTATCTGCTCAATGGCCACAGCAAAGCAGCGCAAGGCCTGAGCATGCATACCTGCCTAAAGATAACTCGTGGTCGTCGACACCGCAGAGTTGAACTGCACTTGCCCATTGCTGTCTGGCTGCCCAACGACCCATGCATCACACAGGCAGACAACAGAGCACGACAGCCTCTCCAAGCAGCACCCACATATCCTCATATGTTTGATACTGCCTCAGGTGGTGACTGAGGCTCAGATGCGCTACATCCACATCAAGGGGGTGGGAGTCATGATCACTTTCTGGCTGACAAAACATGACGAGCCGTGCGGTCCTGACAACACACCACAGCAGCTTCTGCGGCGTGCTTCAGCTGCCTGCAGCCTCCCCCGCAGCCGCCGCTCCTTCCACCCCTGCCCCTGCAGCAGCACCATCACAAAGCCGCACCACCGTCATCCGCCACACCTGCTGCTGCTGCTGATGATGATGATGATCCTCCCTCGCCCTGCCCTGCCCCTGCTGCCGCCAGATCCCCGGCTGCATCTGCCGCAGCAGCAGCGGCAGCAGGCGGCGGCGGCGGCGGCGTCTGCGGCCGCCTGCTCCGGGTGGCGCTCCGCCCAGCGCGCCCTGCCGTCCGCGGCCAGGCCCAGCACGCGCTCGTACGCCTCCTGCACGCCCCCCACCTCCAGCAGCGCGATCGCGCTCATGCGCTTGCGGAAGCCGTACACCTCGCCCATCTTCTTGCGGCTGAGCGCAAACACGACCGGCACGCGGCACGCGGCGCAGGCGGCGATGATGCCCTCCACGCTGTCGTTGAGCCCGCCCGCCGCCTCGACCTGCTCGATGTTTGGCGCCAGCAGCACGGCGCGGGCGCGGCCCGACTTGACGGCCTTGCGCACCTCGCGCAGCCCGCACACGTACCAGCGCGCATGTTGGCCTGGCGGGGGTGGCCGGGTGCGCATATGGGCGTTGGGGGGCGGCAGCACAGCACAGCACACGGGATGAGCACGGGGGATGAGCACGGGGGCGGGAGCATGGCGAAGCGCGTGTTAGGAGGGGCCCTCACAGCTTGGCACACCCGGTGCATGGGGTTAGCGGGCTACACAGAGGCAACAGTCGCAGGCTCTGCCGCCCGCTGCTCTTCTCCGACGCCGTCCCCGCCGCACGCACCTTGGCGGCGTTCTTGGCCATGGCCCGGTCCTGGAAGCCCTTGACCGCCGTCAGCAGCGCCGTCACGGCCGCGTTCAGCGCCGCGCTTATCTCCTGCCTGCAGTACGCCTGCACCGCCGCAGCCGGCCCCACGTACGTCAGCGCGCTGCGCGGGCTGCCGCCGGGGCTGTCCCCCCGGGGGCTGCCGCCCCTGTCGGGGCTGAGGCCGCGCGGGGGGCTCCTGCCCCTGGGGCAGCCGGGGCCCTGCGCCCCACTGAACCCCAGCATGCTCCCCGGGGGGCCCGGCGGAGGGTTTTGGCCGGGGTTTTGGCTGAACAGGCCAGGGTTGGGGTTTTGGCTGCCGGCGCCAAACCCTGAAGGCGCAGGGAGGCCGAGGAGGTCCAGCTGAGGCATGCCGGTGGCAGCAGCAGCAGCGGCTGCCGCTGCTGCGTGAGGCTGTACTGGCTGCATGATCGGGCTGCCGGCTCCGTTTGCACTGTAAGCCGCCTGCAGCTGCTGCACCTGCTGCACGCTCATGCCGGCGACGCTGCTGCTCAGGTAGCCGGACGCTGCCCTGCTGATGGCGCCATCGAGATCTGCGGCAGAACCCTGGTGTATGCTGAACCCTGCTGAGCCCGGGACCCCGCCAGCGGCATGCAGCGACGCCGTGGCACTGGCAGGGCCCTGGGGGGTTTGCGTTGAGGCGAGCGCGCGTGTGCGCGCGGGCGATGTGTCTGCGGCTGAGCAGGTGCTGCTGCAGCGTGGCTGACGAGTTGCAGGTCAGGTGGCAGAGCTCACAGCTGAGGCTGCCGCCGCTGGCGCCACGCTGCTGCTGCTGCTGCTGCTGCTGCTGCTGTTCGATATATATCTGCTGCTGCTGCTGCTGGGTGAGTGAGCCTTGTTTGGGCGGGGGCGGGGGCTGCTGCTGCTGCTGGCCGCCAGTGAAGGCAGCACCCGCAAGCGCCATGCTGCCGCCTGCGCACAAGTCGAGCATGCGGCGGAATGCAGCATGCCTCAACACAAGCAAAGATGTGGTGCGTGTTTGTGGAAAGAGTCGAAACATGGTGTAGCGGAGATGCAGCAGCATAGTATTAATCAAGCATGCATGGCCGCCTAGAAGACCTTCCAGATGCTGACTGCTTCGATTGTTGCCATCAACAAGGGGAGCCAAAAACAAGCACAGGGAGCGGCAAGTAACACACACTGAAACACACCCAAAGCTCACCAGCAGCAGCAAACATGGACGTGCTGTCAAGCCCTGGGGGCCAAAAGCCCTGAACCATGGCTTGAGGGCTGCCAGGCAAACCCTGGTCCGGGGCGCCAGGTCCAAACCCTGACCCATAAACCCCAGCTGCTAGATCCGACGGGACCCCGGCGGGGTTCTGCTGCAGCACGTCTGCCCCGCCCAGCAGCTGAGCCGTCAGCTGCTGCAGGGTCTGCTGATCTATGCCAAGACCTGCCGCAAGCAGGCTGTTGCTGCTGCTGCTCCTGCTCTGAGCTAGGCTAGTTGTGTTCACCCCACAGGCCATCAGGAAGTCCTGGTAAGCCTGGACCATCTGCTGCTGCTGGTGCTGGTGGTGATGTTGGTGGTGGTGCTGCTGGTGGTGGTGGTGCTGCTGCTGTTTGAACGACACGATCGCAGCAGCCGCAGCAGCTGCGGCGGCAGCAGGGTCCGAGTGTGCGGCGGCGGCTGCAGCTCCCACCTGCAGCGCCATGACCTGCACATCGTCGGCATCCTGCTGCTGCTGCTGCTGGGCGTTCATGGCTGCCATGGCTCTAGCTGCTGCTGCTGCTGCTGCTGCTGCAGCTCTGCCACAGAAGCGTGCATGTTTTGAGCCATCAAGACTTCAAAACCCTGGCTGCTGGCGGCCGCAAAGCCCTGGTGTGAACCAGCACTCGCATACGTGGGGGACCCGCCCATGAGGGGGCTGCCGCCAAACACCGGGCTGGCCCCCATGACGGGACTGCCGCCGAACAGCGTGCTTGTCGGGCTGCTGCCTTGCAGCACAGCCATGGCAGCAGAGGCCAGACAGCTGCTGTTGCTGTCAAGCTGCTGCTGCATGCCCGCCGGCAGCCCCAAACTGCTGTTCGCTCCTGCTGCTGCTAGCCCTAGCTGGCTAAGCTGGTTGCTGCTGCTACCACCAATGTCAAACGTGTTGGCCGCCATCAGCTGCTGCTGCTGCAGCAGGCTGCCTGCCGTTGCCAGCTGCTGCAGTTGCTGCTGCTGCTGCTGCTGCTGCAGGCTGCCTGCCAATGCCAGCTGCTGCTGCTGCAGCTGCAGCATCAGCTGCTGCTGATCCCCTGTGAGGCCATAAAACCCAGGGTCTAACTCCCCTGAACCGCCGCTCAGCAACGCCAGGGCCTCCTGAGGACTGCCCCCGTCGATGCTGCTGGGTGCAGCATACATGCTGCTCGCCCTGCTGATGCCGCTGGTGCCGCCAGCACGCCAGCCACCCGCCGCACTGCTGCTGCTCATCCTAGCCAGAGAGGGGGCTGAGCGATGTTGTTTGCGTTGCCGGCATAGCCGCCGCTGCTGCCTACCCCGACTCGGGGTGTAGGTTCTGGCTGGTGCCAACACCAAAGCCAGCTGGCACCTGAGCACCGAGTAGCCAGCCTGAGCCTGGAGACTCAGGCTCTGCGCCTGAGCCTGAGCCTGGCACTGACTAAAGGCTGAGACTTGGACCCCCGGGAGCTGGGGCCTCAGCAGGCTGCTGCTGCTGCTGCTGGCTGCTGCTGCTGGGCTGCCGAGGGCATCCGGCAAGACACCAGCCGCTGCTGCATTGCTGCTGCTGCTGCTGCTGCCTGCAGAGCTGAAGGAACTCATGGGATGGAACACCCTCACACCCTGCTGCTGCTGCCGCTGATGCACATACTGCTGTGCAATCTGCTGCCCTTGTTGCTGCTGTTGCTGATGCTGCTGCTGCTGCTGCTGTTGCAGCAACCTCTGCGATGGCGAGCGTGCAACCTGCTGCCGCTGCTGCTGGGCCATGGCTGAGCTGCTGGCTGGCCTGCTGCCCTGCCACGTCAGCGCTGACACAGCAGGCGCCAGCATTGCACTGCTGGATGCATTCTGGCCAACAGCTGGGTCCCCAGCGGATGGCAAACGCAACAGCTGCTGCTGCTGCTGCTGCTGCTGCTGCTGTGGTCGAGGGGGTGGCGGGGGTGGTGCCGCCTTCTGCTGCGCACCACCAGGCCTGTGCAGCTGCTGCTGCTGCTGCATGCTTTGGCTACTGCTGTTGCTGATATTGCTGCCTGCTGCTGCTGCTGCTGGTGCTGCTGCTGCCCGTCCTGGAAGGTGACAGGGGTGACACTGCAGGCGTGCTGCTAGATGACGGCGGCCTCTGCTGCTGCTGCTGCTGCTGCTGCTGCCTGGAGGGGTCTGCAGCCAGCTGCAGAAGCATGCTGCCAGATGTCACTGACTGCTGCTGCTGCTGCTGCTGTGGTGTGGAGTGCAGGAGATTGCTCTGCTGGTTGTGCGCAGCAGCGATGCAGCTGCTGCCTGTTATAAGCGGCGAGGTGACCTCATGCGCAGCCTGCTGCACCCGCTGCGCCTGCTGATCCGCTGGGCCGCGGGCAGCAGCAGCAGCGGCACTGCTGTTGAATCCAGCAACGTCCTTCTGCGGCACTGCTGCTACTGCTGCTGCTGGCACCTGCTGTGACGGAGGAGCAGCAGCAGCAGCAGCAGCAGCGATTGCTGGCTTGGGCGCTGCGCTGAGCCACGCAGGAAGGGCGGCATCATCAGCATCTGCAGACAGATGCAGCAGCAGCAGCAGCAGCAGCGGCGGCGGCGGCAGCAGCAGCATGTCATCCAGTGCCGGAGATGCTGGCAAGCCAGGGGCAGGCATGGAAGCCACATGCTGCGCACACTGCACTGCGCACACTGCACTGCGGCGTGCAAACAATCACAAACACAGGCCGCCCGTTCGGCCGCCACCATGGAGCCGCACAGGTTTGTCGGCAGTGGACGCCCACCGCCCTGTGCCCTGCACCTGCCTGTTTTGAATGGCAGCAGCAAACGTCAGAAGCTTGCTGGGGGGGCCCCTGCCCCATACTGCACCCCGACAGCACCCCACCCCCACCCACCCCACCCCCCCGGGCCGCACCCACCGTCGCTGTCAGAGTCGCAGCCGCTGCTGCTCTCAGCGTCCACGGCAGCCCTCAGCGCTGCTGCCGCTGCCGCTGCCGCTGCCAAACCAGCACCGTGCTCACTCAGCTGCTGCTGCTGCTGCTGCGATTGCTGGTGGTTGGCAGGTGCGGCAGCAGCAGCAGCAGCAGCAGCAGTCACTGGTGCCAGCTGCCGCTGCTGCTGCTGCTGCTGCTTGGCCTGCTTGCGCTGTGCGGCCTTGAAGGCATGGGCCACCTGCCGCTGCTGCGCAGCGCCGGTCCACTGAGACAGCACGTTCACAAAGCCACGCAGGCCACCTGCAGCAGCAGCAGCAGTGGTAGGCGTGGCAGCAGCAGGGGTGGCAGGGTTGGCAGCAGCAGCAGCAGCAAGGATGCCCACGCAGCGTGGATATGGGCTGCACTGCTGCACTGCCTGATCCACTGTTCTGCCGGGGTCGGGTGAGCCGCATGCCGTGCAGTTGTGTACGGCGGCTGAATTTCCCGACTCCTGTGCACACAGCCTTGGCTGTGAGCGCAGGGCTGCAGGCAGCAGGCAGCTGGCATGCTGACATGCATGACAACACAATTCAAACGCTGCACAGGGGGATTGTGGCTGGCCTTGTTGCAGTGCACGCAGACAGAGCCCCTGCGACACCCTCCACGCCCCAACATGCTGGCACCCAGCCACCCACGCGCACCAACCACGTGGCAAGCGCACGCCCTGCAAGCTGAACGTGCAACGTCAGATGCCACAGGCTACAGCGCAACGAGAACACAGCCCACTTCAATGCAGGCGAGCTCAGCCCATGCGCAGCGACAGCACTCGCCAGCCCGCGAGCCGGCAGCACAGCAGCACAGCCACAGCACGTGCCCGCCTGCAAGGCGACACGGCAGCACAGCAGCACAGCAAGCCACTCACCAGCCGCCTCGTCTCCACTGTCACCGTCGCTGCTGCTGCCGCTGCTGTCAGCTGTCCAGGTGCTGCTGCTGTCGTCGCCGTCACTGCCAGCGGGCAGCAGCCAGCTCGGCAGCGCAGGTGCCGCCGCGGCTGGTTCCTTGGGTGCTGCTGCTGCTGCTGCTGCTGCTTCTGCTGCTGCTGCTACGCTTGAGGGTGCTGCATCTGCCAGGACTTCAACAGACTGTATATTTGCTGTTGCTGCTGCTGCCCTATCCTGCTGCTCTGCCTTGCTGTCACCTGCTGCTGCTGCATCCCGCCAGCTGCTGCTGCTGCTGTAGCAACACCCTCATCAAGACCTGCAGCAGCAGCAGCAGCCTCCTCAGGCACCTTGTAGGCCTTGTTCCACGCCTGCTGAGCAGATTGCTGCTGATCGCGCAGCCTGTCGAGGCCGGCCTGAGCAGCAGCAGCCGCTGCTGCCGCCTTCTGCACTGCCAGCTGCAGAGCAGCAACACTCACACTTGCTGCTGTCAGTGGGGCAGGACTGCTGCCAGCCGCAGCTCCCCGCCGCCGCTCTGTGTCTGAATTGGCAGCCTCTCCAGCAGCGGCAGCCTCTCCAGCGGCGGCAGTGCTGCTGCCAGCCACTGCTGCTGCCATCAGTGCCTGGAGCTGCTCCGCTGCCGCCAGTCGCTGATGCAGCTGCTGCAGCTGCTGCTGCGACTCGCGCAGTGCAGCCGCTGCACGTGCCGTTGCATGCCGTGCCGCTGCCAGCTGCTTGTCTGCGCGCTCGCGCAGAATGAGCTTCTTCAAATGCGACAGTCGCTGCTTACCGCTGGCTGCGTTCAAACCTCTGAAACCTGACTTCACCCTAAGCCCTGCTCCGCCGCTGCTGCCAGCACAGCCTGCAGCTGCTGCTTGGAAGCCGCGGCTGCTGCCGCTCCTGCTGCTGCTGCCGCACCTTGTGGCCGTTGCTGCTGCTGCTGGGCTGGCCCCTGCCAGCCGCTGTGAGGCTGAGCTTGGTTGTGGCACTGCTGCTGCGCCTGCCACCACCAGCATTGCCACCACCAGCAGCAGCAGCAGGCTGGCTACGCTGCTGCTTTTTGTGCTGCAGCAGCAGCTGAGACAAGTCCAAGGTTGCCTTGCTGGCTGGCCTTGGCTTGCTGCTGCCGGGTCTGCCGGCAGCAGGGGCAGCAGCAGCGCTGCTGCCAGGTGTGGGTGCAGCAGGAGCTGCCCAAGTTCCAGCAGCGAGGGCAGCAGCAGCAGCAGCGAAGCTGCTGCCATGCACTGCTTGCGCATTGCCGCTGCTGCTGCTCAGTGAGGGGAAGTTTTCTTCTGCCAAGTCCGCAGCTGTGTTGCTGCTGCCAGCTGCTGCCGTGCCACGCTGCTCCTGCTGCTGCTGCCGCCGCACCTCCAGCAGCTTCGCCCTTCGCTGTTCATGCCGGAGTGTCTGTCTGCCAGGTGCTGCGCCAAAAAGGTGTAGGCAGTGAAGGCCTTGCCGCACACCAGGCAGCGGATGCGGCCCGTGGCCGCGTCAGCATGGCTCTTGTGCGCCTCAAACATGAGCCGTCTCGCTGCCGCTGCTGCCGCTGCTGCAGGCTCTGCTGCTGCTGCTGCCAGCACAGGCGCACTGCTGCTGCCGCCCGCGCCAGCGCCTGCTGCTGCATTGGTGCTGCTGTTGCGGGAGCCACGACTGCTGGCAGCCGCAGCAGCTGCAGCAGGGCGCACAAGCAGCCGCACAGGCTTGCTGCTGCTGGCTGCTGTTGCCACTGCGGCCGGCGAAGACAGCACCTCTGCTGCTGCTGCGCCCCCTTCCAGGCGGGGGCCTGCGCCGCTGCACGGTTTGCCAGCCGTCATCGTCGTCGTCCTCAGACGTGGTGACAAACAGCGCATCATCACCACCGTCTGCTGCTGCTGCTGCTGCTGCCACCTCAGGCTGCTGTTGCTTGTGCTCTGCAGAAGCTGCTGCGAGGCAGCCATGGAGCGTTGAGCCTGCTGGCTGCTGCTGGCTGCTGCTGCTGCTGTTCATGGCTGCGGAATGCTGCTGCTGCAACTGGTCATTGTGTCCTGCTGCATGGCCATCTTGGAGCGATTGCTGCGGTTCCTTGAGGCCAGCTGCTGCTGCCCTACAGATCCCTGCTGCCTGCACGGTCGCCGTCCCAGGGCCCACGAGGCCCTGGGCTGGTTTGAAGGCCCTAATGCCCAGCTTGCTGTTGCAGCGGCCGTGGGGGTGCGGGAGGGTCCAGGTCTTTACCTGTTGGTTACTTAGCTGCAGCTCCTGGCAAGGAAGACCGCAGAGAGAGCAGCCTGACGCTAGCTGAAAGACAACAGTGGCTGAGAACTGATGCCTGCGTAAGGGTTGCACGTGCGGGAAGTGGGAAAGACAACAGCAGCAGCAGCACGAACAGGTGTTGTCGGTGCGATGCGTTGGAGTAAGACAGTCGTTAAAAGTGTATTAAATACATATTGGCGCCTTGGCCGCCCTGCGCCATGCCAATGAGGCTTGGGAGTGGAATGCAGGAGCAAGAAGATGCAAGACGACGTGGGGATGCGTGTAAGCCCGCAAATCTCGCTCGAACTGTTGTTGAGAATAGTGGCTGATCAGTGACCTTACACAATCAGCAGGCGCAGCTGTCTGGCGACTGTTGGATACCCCACTCACCACAGCAACTCTGGAACACCTGGAACTGTGTGTCGGTCTTGTACGGTTATGTTTCGTGCACAAATACGCTTACATACTGCTTGCGATGCTGGGATGGCATATGCAGAGGGGATGTGCTAGGCACAAGGCGCCTTGTGCAGAGTCACTGTCGTTCGCTTTGGTGTGCACTGAAACGAGTTGTGGCAACCATAACCAGCGGTCAACAACCGATCATCGACCTACCGGAGGCTGCCCGGGATTCCTGCTGTGCGGACATCAAGACAATCACTGACAGCATATTCCTGCATCATGGCGGACAGTACAATTCTCATGACTGTTACATTGGGATATCAGCCCACTTTGCTCAATGTTGTCTCAGCTGTTGCTGAGCATAGAATCAAAGGGTACACGCCTTCGTACAACTTGGTACTGTTGCGGCTGTACATCTAGACTTGCATAAGGCGTAAGATGTGCATGCCTTACATGCACCAAAATAATCAACGATGCCGACGCATACGGTTCTGGCCTGCTCAGCCTCATCAGCAGTTGCACTAGGGCTTTTGAAAAAATTTCATACTTGGAGGCACTTCCGAGTCATCTCAAAAATCCGGTTTTTAGGTCTGCGATGCGGTTGAAGGTAACGTAAACGCAGGGTTGCAACGGGTCAAGCCACCTGGGTTTGAGACTATGAGCTGTACCGCTGGTGCGGTTCCCGCCGCAGGACTGCTGCCTGTGATCAGCCGCCTGCTGTACATGTTGGCTGCTTGCTGTTGCTGTAAAAAGCACGTTAATCATAAACTCGAATCATGATCCAATTTTGTCTTTCTATTCACATTTCGCTTCAATAATTCAGCAATGCCATTCATGCGCAGCAGCCAAAATTGTCACTCGTTGACGGACAAAGCACTGCACGCATGCAAAGGAGTGCCCCACAGCCTGCCACCCTTCCGCATGCAAGCTCTGCTGCTGGCA
Organism: Scenedesmus sp. NREL 46B-D3; assembly: GCA_014080715.1. Classification (NCBI taxonomy): domain Eukaryota; kingdom Viridiplantae; phylum Chlorophyta; class Chlorophyceae; order Sphaeropleales; family Scenedesmaceae; genus Scenedesmus; species Scenedesmus sp. NREL 46B-D3. The sequence goes on along the minus strand of JACERP010000139.1, from coordinate 166,013 downwards.
CCCGCTGAAAGTCACGCAGGACGCAGAACAGACAGTAGCATGCAGTAAGCACCAGATCTAAGCAAGGAGCTTCAAGGGCACCAGCCCGTCCACGTCGATGGAAGCGAACAAGGTGCAGGTTGATGGCTACTCAAGCGCTCGACCTTTCCCACAGAATACTTGAAAGCAAGTAGATGGTCAGCGGACAAGCACAGTGTGAAGTAAGCTTGTGCCAGCCACACCGGCAACCCGCCGGTCGCCCGGCAACAATGGGTGCTGGCCCCGCCGTGTGCACCGCAACCTGTGCTCTCTGCAGAGATGAGCGGCAGCGACAGCAGCAGCAGAGTGCACAAGCATCAGCAGCAGCAAGAATCACGTGGCAGCGCAGCAGGGCTGCACATGAACACCCCTGGCAGGGCCACAATGCAGCATTCAGGATGCTTTGCCTCAAGATGGCAACCCAGGTCTCACCCCTGTCACTGAAAACCTCTCGACAGACGTTGCAGCTCGTGGTTTCAGGCTTGTTGGGTTACTGGACCATCTGCATCAACCACACAAAAGCAACCCACTGGCGCCATGCACCACCCACCACCAGACACCAAACTACACCAACGGCACAACTTTAAGGCCGCACCCGAAGTACATAGACTGCATAAGCACCCGCTGGCTTTGCACAACCGACTTCTTAACCCCGATGCGTCTACGCACCTTGCCTTTTGCTGCTGCGTTAGAGTGCTTCTTCTTCTTGACACATGTCAGGACGCGGCCTATTACCAACCAGCCCAAACCTGTTACCCATTTGCGGCCTATCATCCAACCAGCCCGAACCTATCACCCATTCACGGCGGCCCAAACCTCCGAGTCATAGTGCATGAGGATCGTCATCATCATATAACCCATTCAAGCCGTAGCATCAACAACATCCGCCCACACAGCGGCATCAAGGGCATGATGCTGCAGCCCCGTGATGTGAGCTGAACATGCAGGCATTGCTGGCCGCACCCACTGTAAGCACTTGCTGGCTGCATGTGACACTGAAGTCAGGGGCGCATTGCAGACAAACGAAGCGATGTACCCGTCATGTAACATCCAAACTGTGCAGCTGGCAAGCGTCCTGGCATCATATGTAGCTGGCAAATGCTGGTGCAAAGGCTCATCAACTTGGCCATCGCCATTTGATGCAGGCAGCACGAAGCAAACTCCATTTTCCAGCGCCCAGCTGTCATGTGCACTCAAGTTGACACATGCAACCAGTGTACTGCATGCTAGTGCCGTGTCCTCTCACAAGTAACGAGATGCAAGGCAGCGTGTACGCAGCACCAAGGTCCCCAGCATGTGCAGTGGCAATGCCTGCATCAAACGTGGCGTGCGTTCAACAGGATTTAACCGCAATCATTGCATGCAAGTCGACTTGACGTCAAGGTGTGCCCAAACACACAGCCTCCGGCCTGCATTCAAGCTCGGCTGCCATACCCTTGCACATGGCGCACATGCAGCCACAATGCATCCAGCGGGCCATTACAGTGAGCAGAGCCAGCATTGCTTACAGATGCCACGCAGCTTTGCAGGAGGGGCCCCGGGTGACTCTGCTGCGATTCCGGCTGGGTTAGAGGGCTGCTGTTCAAATCATGCCGTTGCATGCATGCAGTGCTGTGTCCTCATCCATGCCATGTGGGGCTCTGCTTTTCACTAGCTTTGTCCATCTGGTAGCTTAAGGTGTGCTGCTTGTTACCAGGCATTACGTTCGGCCAGTTTCACAGTGCGGCCAGTTGGCGGATGTCAGCCGCCCCCAGTGGGAAAGGGAATTGCCCGCTGCATTTGAAGCGGCTTGGCAAGAAAGTCTCAGAAGCCCTACTGACTGTAGCCAGCCCAGAAGTCTTACTGGACGAGGCGTATGCATGGCACTGGACAAGGATGGATGGCGTGCTGTGAATTTCACTGAGAACTCATGATGCGCACTTCTTTGCCCAGCGGCTTCACACGATTGTCCAGTCACATGTTGTGCGGCGCAAATGTGAATGGAAAGGAAGCTGCCGCAATGCACATGCTGGTGACCGTCGTGCTGGTGGTACCAGGTGGTGCCTGCAGGCAGGTGTCTAGGGTTTCATGGACGGGCCACCTTAGGGCTTGGACGGGCCATCTCAGGCTTGCCAAGTGTCCAGCACTCGGATTATAAAATATAGATCCTGAGTACCCCTACACACTGACTCTATGTTTGCACTGCGGAGCTCAGCCATCACCACTTCAGGCGTTGAACGCAGCAACCAATGGCAGGAACGACACTGAAATTCTCGCCGCTGCAGGTGCAAGCGTGTAATTCTTGTAATCATTAGTTGTGATTGGTTCCATATTCAATGGCATCTTGTATGAATTAACGCTGGGACGCATGCGCAGAGCTCGGTGGACGTCTCCTTCTGGTCGGAGCTCGGCAGCAAGAAGCTTGACGAGTACCAGCTTTCAGAAACGCCCGTTGACATTACTGGTGGGTGTTTGATGCAGTTGTCCCAGGTAGAACAGAAAGCCATGCAGCAAGAACCTACTGCATCTGCTGCTCTTCTGCTGCTGCTGCGCTGCTGCTGCTGCTGCTGCTGCTGCTGCTGCTGCTGCTGCTCTGCTGCTGCTGCTCTGCCTGGTGCTGCCCCAGCAGCAGGGGCCAGTCAGATTCCAGCAGTTTCGTTGTAGCTAACCCAAGCTTTACAAGTTGGGTGCAAGTTGACACAAGCATACGTTGCGCTGGTCTGCTTTTGGTGAGTCGTCAACAGCCTGGACACTGCAGCAGTGTACGGGCAGTCTGCAGAGGATTACATGCTGCTGGTTCAAGCCTTGTATGTTCTGCTGCTGCTGCTGGCTGCTGGCTGCTGCAGGCTATGTCAGTGCATCACGCCATGAGGAGGTCAGCAGCCCGTTGGAAGTGCGGCACAGCTCACTGGGCAGGGAGCAGGGCAGCGCAGGCCAGCAGGTGATGCTGCTGCCACACGCCACAGCCTTGCATGACCTGCAGCGCCGGCATTGCTGCAGTTGCTGCCTACATGCTTTGTGCCACTAAGCACGGTCACTGTGCTGGTGCACATGCGCCAGCACACCTCAGTGCCCATGGATGCGTGATGCGTGATCTGCACACACTGGGTGCAGTTTCCTCCCTTGTGTTCTGCAAGATTCATGCGTCGCCCCGACGGCAGCTGCCCAAACAGCTTGTCATACACCACATGCGAGTCATCTTGCTGGTGAACCCTGAAACCCCTTTGCAGGGCACAGCACCCGGGCAGCTGCTGCTGTGCAACACGCTGGAGTCGATGCGGCGCGTGGACAAGCCGGCAGCGCTGCAGGCGGCGGGGCGGGCCATGTGGGCAGACATCCTCAGCGGGGCGGCTGAGGCGCAGCCGCAGCGGCTGGCGCGGTTTGTGATGCTGGCCTACGGCGACTTGAAGCACTACGTGTTTGACTACTGGTGAGGCTGCAGCCTGAGGGCGAGGCCGTGCAGCGGCAGCAGCAGTCCCGCAGTGGTGGTGCTGCTCAACCTAGGAGCGTAACTGCGTACGTGTGTCAGCAGCAGCAGCAGCAGCAGCAGCGGCAGCAGCAGCAGCAGCAGCGCTCCAGCACCCTAACATCTGCGGGGCCATCACACTATGGTTCACCACTGCACATCATGCTGCTATGGCATGCCGTGAACCACAAGACGCTGTCCACAGCTGCTTTGCACAGAGTTGCCCGGCTAGCTTGAAGCCACCGCACCCCTCACCAGCACCCTCGCTGTCCCACACTCACAGCGTCTGCTTCGGCGGTGTCGCGGCTGAGCAGGTTTGCCTTCCCGGCCTGAAGCCGCCTCAGCCCCTCCAGCAGCGCTCAGCAGGGTGCCTGGCAGCAGCATACCCCGAGCAGCAGCTGCAACAGCAGATCTGCGCGCAGCAGACGCCTGGCAGCAGCACCAGCTGCACGACAAGGCGGCAGCGGCACCAGCCGCGGCGCTGGGCCGGACATGTTCTGCCTGATGCGCATCAACAGGGCGACCAGCCGCGTGACAACTGCTCCACTCTCAAGCTGGCAAGAGACCAACGAGGGTCTCGAGCCAGAGCCAGAGCCAGCAGCAGCAGCAGCAGCAGCAAGTATTGCAGTGAACAGGACAAGCAGCAGCTGCAGCAGCGGCGGGGCGAAGAGCAGGTGCTGCTCGTTATGTTTGACCCCTGCCACCTGCCGCTGACGCCGGCTGGCCGCTGAGGAACGCGCTGCTGCTGGCTGCTGCGCGCTGGCGGGTGACGCGGCTGGCGTGCTGTGCGTGCGCGACAGCAGCGCGGGGCGCGCCTGCGTCGGCCGCAGCTACCTGCTGCAGGTGTGTGGCTGCGGCTGGTGTGCTGTGTGATGGCGCTGACAGACACGTCGGCTGCTTGCTCATAGCGGCTGGTATGGATGCTGCGTGGCATCCTTGCCTGTGCATGAGTGGCGGTGGCGGTGGCATGCAGTGCGGTGTTTGCAAGGCAGTCGTGCGTTCGCCCCCATACAGCGCCTGGCGCAGCAGCGCGTGGCTTGTCTGAGCGCTCCTTCGGTTGTGGTCGGGTGCTGACTGCAGCTGCAGCAGGAACAGCTTTAGGATAGGCATGTTGGGTTGTGTGCGTCCATTGGGGCGGGGTGCACTGTGGAGGAATCACCACGTCCTCGTCTGCTGTGGTGCAGGTTGACCTGCCCGAGCTGCCTGCCAGCTGGCTGGCTCCTGGCGGCGACGCGCCGCAAGCTGTCGGCTGGGAGGCTGATGCGACCGGCAAGCTGCTGCCCAGGTGAGTGGTGTCTGTCAAGTTGGTCTGCTGAGCAGCACTTGACAGAGCAGCAGCATGCATCTGCAGCACAGTACTATTCGTGCATGATCTTTGACGCGGCCGCCATGCAGCAAAAGAGGGAACGCTGTGGATCTGCCAAACTTTGCCTTTGCTCTGTATTGCAGTATCTTGGATTTGTATCGTCAAACTCCGGCAGCTTCTCCTCAGGGACTTCTACTGCTATACCGCTCCGCTGCTGCTGTGCCGGCCTCACCGGAAGCAGCCGGCTGCATCACGTACACACTATGTGCCGCCACCTCCCTGCTGGCCGGTCGCTCCTCACCACTGCCCTTCACTTCACTGCGTGCTGATGTCAGCTCGCTGGCATGAGCACAATACAGCTGGCGATCAGGCAGTAGATGCCGCTGCCCTTGCTCTGTCGAACGGCTGCTTCCGCACCGGGCGGATCCGGCCACACACCACTCCCCTGCCTGCCGCCGCCGCCGCTGCTGCCGCCGTGCCGGCACTGGTGCCTGCAGGCGTGTTGATGTCAGCGCCCTGATGAGTCCGGTGCAGCTGGCGGAGCAGGCGGTGGGCCTCAACCTGAGGCTGATGCGCTGGCGGGCAGCGCCGGGCCTCGACGTGGAACGCACGGCGGCGGCACGCTGCCTGCTGCTAGGTGAGCGGCCGCAGGAGCACGAATGTGCTGCGTGTGAACCTGCATCAATGTAGCGTCAGGATTGAGGCATCCATTCTGATGCAACGCGCACCTGCCAGCCTACAGCCGCTGCGGCAGCACTTGCGCGTGTTGGGCATGCTGCGTCGCTGCTGAGGGGTTGAGTCTCTGTGTCAAGGCTTCTCTGTGATGGCTGTGCCCGCTGCGCTCCCCCAGGTGCTGGCACGCTGGGGTGCGCCGTCGGCGCACGCTGCAAGCGTGGGGCGTGCGCCACATCACCATGCTGGACTCCTCGCGCGTGTCCTTCAGCAACCCGGTGCGCCAGAGCCTGTTCACCTTTGACGACTGCCTGGCAGGTGCGGTGCGGCCTATGCGGCGCCTGGAGCAGCGCGCAGCGCTGGGCTGCGTGGCGCCCGGCAGTCGGGCCGGGCAGCAGCTGCTGCTGCGGCCACATCGGCATCCAGCAAGCCTGCAGCTGCTGCTGCGCGCGCAGCCGCACCCCCTGTGCGATAACACAAACGTGGGACGTTGTGGTGGTCACCCAACATGTCCATGTTGCTTGCTGTGCCGGCCGCTCGTTTGCAGACTCAGAAATCCCCCATTGTAATAGTTCCAATTTATAATATATTTCAAACCTATGCGCTCCTGGCATCGCTGTCTGTCCTGCAGGGGGCAAACCCAAGGCGCAGGCAGCGGCGGACGCCCTGCGCAGCATCTTCCCCTCCGTGGTGGCCAGCGGCGTGGCGCTGAGCATACCCATGCCGGGGCACCCTCCCGCCAATGCGCAGCAGGAGCAGCAGATGCAGCAGGTCGGTGGGACGGCATGGCAGTACAAGTGCACCACACTCCCGTGGCTGTGAGCGTTTGCTGCTCGTGTGTTTTGGCTGCTGCACCGGGCGTGGCCAGGGGTCTGCCGAAACTTGGGCTGCAGCTGACGCATGCGTCGGTGCCGTCCTGGGCATCAGCTGCTCATTGGCTGCTTGCCGCCGCGCCAGTGTTGCTGCTGCTCAATTGGCCTGTGTCAGTTTGGCAGGATCATCCACCATCTGAACCCTGTGCCCTGCCTCTTTACCTCTGGCTCGGGCTGGCACTGATGCACAGCTGACAGCTTCAGGCATTGTCCCTCCTTGTACAGTGCAAATTTCTTGAAGTACTTTGGCTGACTTTGGTGTGTTGCTTGCTTTGCAACTTCGGTCCGGCAGGCCGCCGAGCAGCTGGCTCAGCTATTGATGCTCATGACGTCATTTTCCTGCTGACCGACACGCGGGAGAGCCGCTGGCTGCCGTCCCTGCTGGCAGCAGCACGGGCAAGGTGGCGATCACGGCTGCGCTCGGCTTTGACAACTATGTGGTCATGCGGCACGGCTTGCCGCAAGACGTGGCGCCAGCACCTTGTAGTGCTGCTGCCAGCGCAGCGTGCAGCAGCAGCGGTGCTGCTACTGGGCGGCTGGGGTGCTATTTCTGCAACGACGTGGTGGCGCCCCTGAACTCAACGGTGGACAGAACGCTGGACCAGCAGTGCACAGTCGCACGGCCGGGGCTGGCGCCCATCGCTGGGGCACTCGCCGTGGAGTTGATGGCAGCAGTGCTGCAGCATCCGCTGCGGGGCCACGCACCTGCGCCTGCTGCTGCTGGAAGCAGCAGCAGCAGCAGCAGCAGCAGCAGCAGCAGCGGTGTGGATGGAGCGCTGGGGCCCGCACCCCACATGGTGCGGGGGCAGATGACTGGCTTCAGCCAGACCTGCATGGTGGCTCAGGCGTTCAGCCAGTGCACTGCTTGCTCGCCAGCTGTACTGCAGCAGTACAGGTCTCAGGGCTGGGATTTTGTGCGGCAGGTGCTGGCTCAGCCGTCGCTGCTTGAGGAGGTGACGGGCCTCGCTGAACTGCACAGGCAGGCTGCGGCATTGGCGCTGACAGACTCGGATGAAGAGGGCCAGGGTGATGATGCGGCAGCAGCAGGGGCGGGCAAGCAGCAGGGGAGCGGGGAGGAGGAGGGTTGGACCGAGCTGTGACGTGTGGGCAGCAGTTGGGTTTGCCAAACCCATAGCTGGCTGTGCACAGTTTGGGATGGGCAGCATCCTCGATCGACTGCTGCACCGCCATGGCAAGTGCTGGCGCACAGCGCTGTGCCTTGGCCCCGCCAGTGGGGTGGTTGCGGCCAGCAGCAGAAGGTGTTGATCTTTGCCGTGTGAGACATTGATGTTGAGTCACGGCTGGCAGTTTTTGGCTGCTGCTTTGACGGATGTTCTTTAAGTGATATGCTACGGGCTGGCGAAGATCATCAGCCCCTGGTGGTGGTGGTGGCACCAGCAGCAGTTCAACCATGAGCCCAGGTTAGTACAGTTAGTACGAGCCCAAATTAGTGAACATAGTACTATGCCAGTGGCGTAGCAGCGTGTTACATCTTCTGCGCTTTCTTTCAAGGAGCTGAACTGGCAACGGCAGCTGTGCCCACACAAGTACTACTACACAAGTACTATGCAGTAACAAGCACCGCCATCCTCACAAGTACGTAACATATGTAACACCGTTAACGTTGAGTGCCACAACGCAGGGGCCCGGGCCGCATGCGGCACCGTGCCAGCCACGCCGCCCACCAGCCATGCAAGTGCCTAACTTATTTCATGTATGCGCCTGCATCACCGCGGGTGACACTGATCCACAACGGTGTGAGTATTTGTTGAAGTGCAAGGCTCGAAGCAACGGCCAGCAATTCAGCCATGCAGCACGACAAGCATCATTCAACACGGCAGTGCATAGACTGCATGGCATTACACTGCCGCTGCCGACGCCTGCCAGCTGTCATGTTGCGTGCCCTGCAGGGTTGGCCGCTGAGTCGTGCTTCATGCAGTGATGCGCAGACTCCCACATGTGGACAGATGTTGCATCGTGCATGGACCCGCATCATGTGTGCCACATGTGCAGTAGTAGGTGAGGTGCATTGGCGGCATGTCGGGCGCGTCACTCCCAGACACAGACAGCACGTGCGCTACAGCAACCGTAGCGACGTGTGCCGAACACGAGCCTGGCAATGAGGCGCACCAACAGCACATGCTGGTGATGCACTTGTGCACCGGAGGTGCTAGTATCCCTGCAACCCTGACGTGCATGCGGCCTGCAGCACTCCAGCAGCCGGAGTGTGAGTAGAGATGTGGATGCAGATCGGCTGTGCGAGATGACCCCAGGCGCGCGCCCAGGACACACAGCATGCAACCAGATGCACCCGGCAGGCCATGTCGCGGAGTGCCGCCACCCTGCAAATGCAACTCATGCTCGAGCCTGCACCACCAAACATGCGCAGCAGTGGTTGACGCGCACAGGGAGAGCAATGCGCGATGCCCGCGCCACAGCTGTTGCCCCGCTGGTCATGCCACTGCATGAAACAGACAGCCCCCAGGAAGCGACACCAGGAGAGGGCACACAATACGCCACAGGCACTGAGGTGGTGCCACGCAGCTGCTGTTCAATGAAGTATCATTGCCCACCACAGCCTGCAGGAACCTGGATGGCAGTAGCGGCAACCTGCGCAGCACTTCAATTAGCTCGCTCACTTCTGGCAGTGCAGCTCACAAAAATCTTTCAAATGGCAACGCAACTGTCACATCCTGGCAACGCTGCGGCACACCACAGGCACCGTACACACCTACTCAGCACGTCCAAACGCGGACCTAACAGTCCTTCAAAGGTGTACAACAGCAGCGGCAGCAGCAGCAGCAGCCACACACCACACACACACACACCACACACACCACACACACACACATCCATCACAACTGGAGCATTCAAGTGTCCGCAAAACGAGCCAACATGAACATGAAGGCATAGGCATCACATACATAGCAGTCACACAGAAATTCTTGAAGCAAAGCATGTGAATGCTGCATTGTGCCTTCCTGTTTCACACGCTGTCACCAGTCACCAGCCCATGGTGCAGCCTGCACAGACAACTGCGGCATCCACACACCCAAGTGCTGCCTCGCTGCCTGGCCTGATCTGAGCAACGGCCCCAACCAACTGGGTACAAAAATTAGATGCCCATCGCCTGTAACCAATAAGCTGAGTGCAAGAAAGCAGTGTGTAAAGTCCTGCGACCAGCAATGAGCTGTTACTATCCTGCAGTCCTCTGCTGCCTGCTCAGCCCCATATCAAGCAGTGACCAGGCAGGCTGTGTATAGTGAACCGCAGACATGACCCAGAACAGCTGCACTAGCACGCACAATACAAGCGGTGGCAGGCCAGGTACTGACAAGACTGCACACAGCACACACCTCTGGACAACATGGGTTCAGAGAGCAAGCCAGCGCACACAAGCACAGTCGGTGCCCTGGCTGCAATTGGCCGGCAACCCGCTGCACTGTTGGCCCAGCAACAGCAGCTGGTTACCAACACAACAATCACAACAGACGGCACACGCCCACACATGTAATGACACGGCAACACTACCAGCAATTATCCTGCACGCGGCACACACTGCCTGCAGCCTGTGAACGCAGGTGATGCAGAAGCTGTTTCAAGCTGCCTAGACACCTGCAAAACTGACAATCATACTTGACCCCCTGACACTGTTCTACTGCCCACAGTAGAGCGGAAATCTCACCCCTGCCCACAGCATGAGCCCTGCAGGACAACAGACGCCCTGCACCATGGCCTGGGTCCAACGCCCAAGTCCCGCCACGTGTCTGCTGCCCTGCAGGACCCTGCACCAGCACACGCACATGAGTGCACTACTTCTTGCCCTTGCCCTTGCGGCCCCCACCCCTGCCGCCGCCCCTGTTGCCGCCACCACTACCGCCACCCCTGCTGCCAGCGCCGCCACGCTTGCCCCCACCTCGGCCAGCACCACCACCACTGGCCGCTGCTGCTGCAGCCTGCGCTGTCCCCCCTCCTGCAATGGGCGCTGCTGTGTCTGATGGCTCCTCAGCAGCTGTTGGAGGCACAACAGCCTCCTGCGCGTCCTCAACTGCTGGTGCTGCTGCCTCCTTGGGGGCCTCCTCCGCTGCTGATGCTGCTGCCTGCTTGGGGGCCACCTCCACTGCTGGTGCTGCTGCCTGCTTGGGGGCCTCCTCCGCTGCTGGTGCTGCTGCCTCCTTGGGGGCCTCCTCTGCTGCTGGTGCTGCTGCCTGCTTGGGGGCCTCCTGCAAGGGTGCAGCAGGCTCCTCTGCTGGCGCTGACTCACTACAGCTGCAGGGGCAGGCAGCGCTGGCTCTGGCTCTGAAACTGCCTCTGGCTCTGCTGCTGGCCCTGCAGGCTGCAGCACAGCGCTGGTGCGGGGGGCTGTGCTGGCTGCGAATCAGCGAGGTTGATCAGCACCTCCTGGTGGTCTGCTGCTGGGGGACCTGCGGCTGCATCTGATGCAGCTGCAGGGGCCTCCTGTGCTGCTGGGGCTGAAGAGTTTGGGGGTGGCGGGATTGTGGGTACATCTGCTGCTGCTGCCTTGACTGCCCCCTGAGCTGATGATGGCTTCGCCGCAGCACAGCAGCTCTTGATAGGAGCAGCCTCTTGTGCTGGTGCAGCGAATGGTGCTGCTGGCGCAGCTTCTGACGCCGAGCACAGCAATGGCTGCGTGGCAGACGGGGACGCCTTGGCAGGCCTGCAGCAGCTAAGTAAGGCTGCACGCAGCACATACGAGCAGACAAAAGATTCACTTACGTTAGGAAGACGCGTTAAGATTGGGTACGCACAAATAAGGCGTTCAGCTGCGTCAACTGCTTCTTCAAGCCCATCTACCGCTGCCGGGGGAGTTTGTGCTGCGACGTTGACGCGTACCTCCCATTCAGGCTTTTTCTTTGATAAACAGGCTACTATGAAGCTGTTCCTGGGACGTAAGCTGCCTAATCGAATTGTGCCGAGACTTGTACAGCTGTGCTGCAGAGCAACTTGGTGTGCAAAAGGAGCCTAAACACATGCATGTATGCACGAAGTCATGTAAAGTATGTTGTCTGGTCGACGCCCGCCTTGTGACTATGAATTGTCACAAGCTGTTGAGGGCACTCTGCCATACCTGCCGGATAAAAACGCGCTTGACGCTACATTAATTAGGTCACTGCCAGTGTTGCCTAGTAGAGCACGCGAAATAAAAACCAAGGAAGTCTTGCAGCAAGGCAAGCGTGGCTGATGTCCAAGCCTGGGGCTTGGACTTGTGATGCCAGTTACATTTGCTGCCCAACGCTGAAGACCGGATACCAAAGAAACCGACCGTATCTCTTGGCACTTGAGCCCGTTATCTTGTCTCCTTGCTTAAGGGCACTTTGTCATTTCTCAGTCTGGCAGCCAGCCAGAACATCATGTGTATGAGTCACTCATCACGTGCATGAGTCATGCTTGAGTCCTGTCATTGAATGTACAATGAGCTCCTAACCTGTTACCTGTGAGCTTTGGTCTGCTGTTACAACCAGGGCGGTAACAGGTAAGCCATGTGTCACATGCTGGTGCCGTGTCGACACGGACGTCCTCTCACATGTGTACGCAACATGTATGTGTACGCAACACGTTGGGTGCTGTGCCAGCAGCCACTTGCTGCAGCAGAGCAACCCCAGAGTAAGCACCATACGGCAGTGATCTTATGCAGGCGTTGGCCGTGAAGGTGGACCACAATGCTGATCGGCATTAGGCATAGCCACTGCCCAACATACACTGTAACTAGGCGTCGGAGCTCGGGTGCCCCACAGTTTATCATTGGAAATGCAGTCATAATCAGCAGGGTCAACCACCCATGCCAACTGCATCTGCATGCCTGGGTCCCAAACTGCAAGGGCGGTGCACCTCACAGCCTGCCAGTGGCTCGGCCATTACCAAATACCAAATACCAAAGTAGGGCCACCAGCCCACCCCGTAAGGAGCCAAACAAGGCTCATGGGGTCCAAAACATCGAAAAAAATCAGCACAGCCGAAGGGATGAAGGGAGGCAGAGCAAGCACAACACAAGCAGCAAATATCATACTGTATCATTGATATCCTGCAATCACAAACTGAGGCGTTGCAGCAGCCCAGGTGGCAAGACCAACACCGCTACAAGCAAAGGTGGGGGGCCAAGGTCAGCGCACGCATCAAACACTTTCGCAAGAACAAGGCAAGACGACTGCTGTGACAGCAATCCTATGCCATCAGACATATAATTCACGCTTGACAGGGCCACAACAAGTGCTAGCGCAAAACTGATTCAAGGTACATGCCTGGGCCCCGCTACCACCATTGCTATGCACGTGCCGCCAGCCATTGGTTGGCCAGTGTGTTGTGGCTTCCAGGCTGGAACTGCTTGACCAACGAAACGGAACGGATTGCTGGTGCCTCACAACACAAGCGGCAAATATCATGCATTACATCATTACATGCAAGCTTGCTGGGTCAACACCACTGCATTGATGCATGCTGCCAACCCTTCGCATCATCACAACGTCGAAGTTCAGTCAGAAGGAAGTAATAACATCAACACCTTGTGTGCCACACATGGCAGCAACACCTGCACGTGTTGTGATCAGCCGGGCCCAGCATACCCGCAACTGCAGTTGATGTGCTTTGGCGATCTCTACAGAGTTGTGTTCAGCTGAGTCCCTGCAGCTAACAACTGTGAGATGACACGGCACTAGCATGCAGTTCACTGGCAGCCCACCCAACTGTTGCAAGCACACCAACTTGAGGGCGCATTGCACAAGGCACACATGCATGCCAATCACCTGGCATCACTGCGAGGTGTCAAGCCACAAACAAAAGTACAATCTATGCAGCTCAAGTCAGCTTCCATATATAACATGCCATGTGGATGTAAATTAAACTGGTGAAGACACAGATACAATAAGTGAGTGTATGTATGAATACATCTGCAGTCACAGGCCAGGCCTGCACATGCACAGAATAAGTCATAAGCCTTCCAACACGTCCATATCAAATACTGGTGCTATCATGCATGATGCCATATGGCAAACAGCAGCTGCCCAGTCTATGTAACTCAAGTCTGCACATGTCACAACCAGCACAGCAAAGCAACACGGCTACAAGCCACCATGGCAGGTGCGTCATCACAGCCATCAGCGGGCAGCTCGCAAATGCAATTCACCTTAGAAAAGCTTGAGACACTCCTCAGGTTTTAATGACACTAACACCAGGGATGTATGTAAACCTTTGTGGGGCCTTGCAAGTGCCGACCATCATATGTGAATATGTATAGCGCTTTCGTTGTGAGCTAAGTTGAAACCCAGACCTGGCCAACCTACCGCGGCCGACATAATGATACAAGCATGCAGAACTACATCCAGCTGGCAACATGTGCACAGACTGCATCACACCACGCATCCAAACAGAGCGAGGTGCAGAGCTGTACATGCCTAACAGCACATTGTGGTACTGCTGCAACAGAGTCTGGCTGCAGAAGAGGCACACAAGGTTTTGACGACTGCATGGCTCTGTGACTGTTCGCATGCACTGAAAGCAAGCAGCCACACAGTGGCTGCATGCAGGTCTGGCTGGTTAAGCACAATGGAGCAGAGCTGTTGCGCCTCACCATTCCAACACCAATCAGGCTATAATGATAGCAGAGCTCAGCAACAGACAACTGTGCAGATCATCCAGCATTAAATGATGCATGAAATGATGTGGTAAGCAGCTCTGCCCACACCTCCACGGTGAAGCAGCACACAATTCTGCTAAACCAGCTGCAAAGAAGGCGATGTCAAATAGTTGCAGACATGAGATTGACAAAGAGAGACCTGTCAGGTGAGCACACGTCGTGTGAGGAGCAGCCAACACCTGCGATGCTGTGTCACACATGCAAGCGTTCTGCAGCATTCTAGCAAAAGGGTTTCCAGCGCATTACTGCGCTCAGCTGCCAGCATTGATGCAGGTGCCATGTTTGCAACATATGCAGATCTTCAAATGTACTCCAGCATGCAGCCGGACAAGCTAGTCACAACTCAACTGACCAGTTGATGCAGCCACGTGCCAACAGTGAACTAAGCTCAAACCCAGCATACCTGGCCACACCATCTCGCTGTAGCATTCTTTGCTGCGCTTTCACAAATCCAGCAGCCTCGACAGCCATTTGTCCAAGCTCTGATCATCATGAGCTGCACCTTCACCTGCCTGTCCCTCGAGCTGCTGCTGGTAGTGCTCGCCACCAGCAGCCAAACCGGGCCCTGCTGTCAAACCAGCACCAGCCGCCTTGCCCGCTGCCGCCACTGCACGATCAGCACGCGCCCCTGCCGTGTCTGCCGCCACTGCACGATCAGCACGCGCCCCTGCCGTGTCTGCCGCCACTGCACGATCAGCACGCGCCCCTGCCGTGTCTGCCGCCACTGCACGATCAGCACGCGCCCCTGCCGTGTCTGCCGCCACTGCACGATCAGCACGCGCCCCTGCCGTGTCTGCCGCCACTGCACGATCAGCACGCGCCCCTGCCGTGTCTGCCGCCACTGCACGATCAGCACGCGCCCCTGCCGTGTCTGCCGCCACTGCACGATCAGCACGCGCCCCTGCCGTGTCTGCCGCCACTGCACGATCAGCACGCGCCCCTGCCGTGTCTGCCGCCACTGCACGATCAGCACGCGCCCCTGCCGTGTCTGCCGCCGCTGCACGATCAGCACGCGCCCCTGCCGTGTCTGCCGCCACTGCACGATCAGCACGCGCCCCTGCCGTGTCTGCCGCCACTGCACGATCAGCACGCGCCCCTGCCGTGTCTGCCGCCACTGCACGATCAGCACGCGCCCCTGCCGTGTCTGCCGCCGCTGCCGACGACTGAGCCCGTGCCACGCCTGCAGCCTCTGCACCAGCAACCATGCTCGGCATGCTTGCTGCCATTGGCACCCCAAGCACCTGCCCGGCAGCCGCACAGCCGCTGGCAGTCGACTTTGCTGGTGCCATTGAAGGCCCTGCCAGCTGCTGCGCCGCAGCCAGCTGCCCAGCAGCAACAGCTAGCCCACTGCACTGCAGCTCTTGCCACGCAACCGGCTGCTGCTGCGGTGTTGCCAGCAGCTGCGCCTGACCCTGGCCTTGCATCACAAACACCTGCTGCGCCTGCAGCGGTGCCTGCCCCTCTGCCTGTGCACGCTGCTGCTCCATGGCCCTGTGCAGCTCCCACTGCTTGCGGCGGTAGCGCTGCCTGTGTGACAGCCCGCTCGTTCGCTTCGCCTGCTGCTGAGGCTGTTGCCCTGCACATGCATGCCCAGCTGCTGCGGCTGCCGATGGAGGCTGACCACCCTGCTGCCGACTGCCATTCCTGGGTTGCCTTGCTCACCACAACCACCAGCAGAAGCAGAAGCAGCTGTGGGTGTGGCTGCCGTTCCCGCAGGCAGCAGCGGCTCTGTCAGCGCCTGGCCCTCCCGCTGTGCTTCTTGCGACCTGCCCGCTATCGTTTGGCTGCCCTTGTTGGCCCTCCTGCCGCGCCTGCGCACCCGCTGCTTGTCGGGCGATCCTGTGCCAGCCTCTCCTGCAAATGCTGAGTCAGCAAATGCTGAGTCAGCGCCGCCTTCCTGGCTCCCTGCAAGCTCTGAGCGCAAGCAGCTGGAGCCTGCTGTTGGTCCGGATGACAATGACACTGGTGTAATTCGTGCTGTGCAGTGCTGCTGGGAAACCTGGCGGAGTGGCAAGTTGTGCTGCTTGCAGCCTCCTTGCCAGCCTGGAAGGCTGCTGGCTGATCTAAGTTCTTCTGCTTGCTCCTGCCTCTGTGGGGCCCCTGCGTGTCTTGCAGTGTGCTGCTGCAAGTGTGGCCTGCATACCAGCTGCTGCTGTGGATCGCATCAGCAGCTCCTGCTGCAGCATCACAGACTGCAGCTGTAGCTGCTGTTGGTCATTTACTGATGCTGCACGTGGCAACCGGACAAGTGTGTAAGCAGGCAATTCTTGCTGCTGGTGCTGCTGCCACATTGGCACGTGCTGCAGCACTTGTGGCTGCTGTTGCGGCTGCAGCTGGAGGATTTCAGCGTGCTGCTCCGCGCGCGCTATCACCAGTGCAGCCTGCTGGAGCTGGACATGCTGCACAGCAGGCACAGCTGCTGTTACACTACCAATTGCTGCTGTTCCTGCCGAGTCAGCCTGTGGTGACTGCGAGAAAGGGATCTGATCTGACCTGTGCTCCAGATGGAACCATGCAATGCCTAGCTGCGCGACAGGGCTGTGCTGTATCTGCTGTGGCTGTGCCTGCCTGTGCACCTGCTGCTGTGACACAGGAGTGTTAACAAGCCACTGCTGCAAATTTCAGAATGCATTGGCTGCGCCATGATCTGCATCTGCCCTGCCTGTGCTGCTCCTCCAGCTGCTGGTAGCCAGGTGGGATGTTGAATGCAACATTCACCGACACGTACTGGTGGCCTGCAACATCCCCACCGAGCCAACTGTGAGTCGAGTGCAGGAGCTAACTTTGGTTGTAAAGCTGCTGGCATGATACGGTAATCTGGGCTCAATGGGAGCGCAGCACACAATTGGTGGTGGTGCCTCAGGTGGGGGTGCTACATGGCTGTTGTACTGCCACATGAGCAGGGAATCCTTCAACAAGCAGCTGATGCTGGTGCATGCCTGCAAGTGCCAGCGATGGCCAATATGAGAGGCGTGACGCTGCTGGCTGGTGGGATGCTTGCTGTTACACACCTGATGCGCCTGGCCAGGATTTACACCCATTTTCCTTTCCAACCTTCTTCAAAAGCTATAAGTAGCGTAAAATCTTTTTAATTAGCACCATCGACGGTTGTGCCCGCTATAATCTGGTGTCGGTTGCACTGGTCCCTGATGAACGTACGAACGTGGATACCTCTCTTCTGCGTGGGCAAGCTTGATTGCAATAGTAATTTTAATTTTTTAGTTAGTTCTCGCCAGACAGACCACCGAGATATCGACGCCAAGCAGGACGCCTGCAATGCCTTGGCACGATGACGATTATTTGCTACACTATGATATCTGAAGTCACAAACCAATATTCTGTCATCAACTAGCACAACAAAAGTAGTGCTTAGCTTGTCGGAAAACACACGACACTGACCGTCAGTCAACTTGTCACTTTGCAAGGACTTGCAAGCGCACAAAGAAGCGGTGGACGTTGCGATAAGCATTCGTAGAAGCTTGATTTAGATTCTCCAGAGCTCAGGGGCATTAATGCATTACAGTCAGGCTATATTTCCTTGCACGCCACTGCTAGCCCATCCTATCCGTGTCACGGACATTTAAATTGCACGGAATCCAATTTGCAGCCAGTATACACATATACGTAGCATTCTGTAGTAACCATGGGGAGCAACGAGCTGGGTAACACTGTCAGGCTGTTCTTGTCCCAGCATGGAGAGGAACAGCTGCATGGGCGCCGTGTTGCAGCCATTTACACACTGTGCAGACATAACGCTGCTGGATTTGCCCTGAGGGATCTCCCAGCGGTGGCTCAGGTGCTGGAGGTGACGTTGCAGCTCATCAGCAACGGCGCAGCTCAATTTGTGGCCCCAGCATGCAGCCTCATGAGGTGAGCAAGAGCAGCTGCTGCGCATATGAAAATGATCAAAGCATGATGGTTTTTCTACTGCTAAAGCAACCGTCTACAGCTACAGCAGGCCCTTGCCATTGACACTGTAAAGCAACCATGGTGTTCATTACATGCCCCGCTGCTGCGCAGCATCATATGATTTTCCGCGCCAGGACATGTTATTCGACATAGCCACCCCTTGAGTATCTACAAGACAGGCACAGTGCAGCCTGGTGTCTGTTGTTGGCGGCTGTGTGCTCTCTATGAGCTGTGCGTCTCATGCCTGCACGCTCGGCTGTGTGCAGGGCACTTGCCAAGCCCTACATCAAGCACAGTTCAGGAGAGGAACTGAAGTTGCTGAGCATCATTAGTGGGCTGCTGCACACGCTCGCAGCCGTGCTGCAGCCAGGCTTGCCGGAGCAGCTGCAGGAGTGCACGGCAGAGGTGCGGGCGTCACTGCAGCAGCAGCATAGGTGTGGCTGCGTGTGCTGCTGCCATGAACGTGGTACGTTACCTTTGCAAATGTAGTACTTGGCAATTGAAGCAAAGCCACAAACTCAGCCGACAGCAACCACCTTGCAGGCGTGCTTGCCAGGGGTGCTAAGCTGACCAAGCAATCACGCTTGCTGACAGACCGCACATCGGGCGGCACTGCTTTGCAGCTGCTGGCAGACTTCTCATCGGCATACAACAACCGCCCGGAGCTCTCAGAGGTCCTGCAAGCAGGGCCGGCAGCAGCAGCAGCAGCCACGGCAGCCGCCACTGCAGACCTGCAGTCAGCCAAGCGGGTGTACCTTACACACCAAAGGTGTGCTGATGCAAAGGCCCCGCATCCAGGCAGTGCAGGAACAGCCAGCTTGTTTGTGCACAACCAGCAGCACCTCTGCCCATGCGCAGCATGTATGCTGCTGCACTCACCAGCTCACGTCCGCTGCTGCTGCCGTTGCTGCTGCTTCCTCCGGACCCACCTGTTGCAGCTTGCTTCACCAAAGCGGCATAGCTCAAGCAGTGTGCGCCCTGCTGAAGTCGGCGCTCAGCCAGCCAGGCGGCAGCAGCAGCAATAGCAGCAGCAGTGCTGGCGTCGGCTGTCCTGCAAGCACATCCAGCAGCAGGCCAGCAAGCGGCAGCCACACACCATGCATTTTGCACGGCAGCCTCACAGCAGCGCTGCTGTCTGCTTTGGTGAACTTCTCATATTCTGCGCAGCTCAGTGAGCAGCTGCTGCGGTGTGGCATCGTCCCCACACTCACCAGGTTGCTGCGGATGCTGGCGGCCAGCAACACTGGGCAGGCAGCAAAGCTCGTGCACCAGGTGGGTTGGTTTGGGCAGCATGCTCAGGAGAGGCCCCACGTGCAGTGTGCTGCAGCTGTATCAGCAAAGCAACAGGCCCTGCTGCTAGCCCCGCATATGTGTACCTGTTTTTGTAGCACACTGCTCCTCTGTGCCCTGTAATGCCGCTGCTCTGCACCCCTGCGCGCAGGCCATAGACATGCTGTGGAACATGCTGGAGCTGGCACCAGACGCAGCACAGCGTGCCCTGTCAGCGGCAGCAGCAGCAGCAAGTGACGCTCCACAAACACAGCAGCAAATGCAGCAGATAGAGCAGCAGCACCAAGTGCAGGGTTCTTCAGATGAGCCGCCATGGCAGCTGGCAGCTGCTACGTCAGCAACTCCTGCTGATATATGGGTGCGGCATTCATGCAACCCTAGCTGTGGCAGCAGCAGGCCAGCAACCAGCGTGCCACTGGGTGCTTCCCAGCAAGCAGCAGTGCCAGCACAAGCAGCTGTTGCCAGCAGGCCAGACAGCACGCCAGCAGCGGAGGACAGTGCTGGACGCACAGCATGTGACAATACAGCAGCTCACAGACAGGCGTCAGCCAGCGGTGCTGCGAGCAGTGGCTGCCATGCATGCAGCCCCGCAGCCGATGCTTGCAGCGCTGCTGCTGCTGAGCTGGTGGAGTGCTGGGCTGCCTCTTCAAGCAGCAGCTGCAGGTCACCAGCAGCAAGCAGGTGAGGCAATGTTTGCCCGGCGGCTGTTGGCTCAACGACCGCCTAAACAGCCTTGCAGGAACTTGCAGGAGGTGCGCGGGGCCGTCGCAGGCTTTACAAAGCTTGGTGCACACATTTGGTGCACACTCTCATGCACTGATCTGGATCAGCAGCACCGCAACCTGGCGGCCGTCTGTTGATGGTGCACCATGCCTCCCGTGCAGGCAAAGCAGCACCGCAACGATGTGCTGGCAGTGCTGCAGCACCTCAGCAGCATCCCGTGCTGCTGTGCAGCCCTCGGCAGCGTGGGCTTCATGCACACGGCCCTGGCAGCAGCCACCACCCCGGAGCTGCAGCCCAGCAGCCAGCTGGTGCCAGCTGGAGCCCTCACCATCGAAGATGCAGACCACGAGATGAAGTCGCTGCTGTGGGGCATCCTGGGCAACGCAGCAGCTGGCAGCGCTGGCTGCCTGTCTGCGGTGGCGCCTGCGCTGCTGCGCGTGCTGCTGCTGGTGGTGGATGAGACTGCTGTGCACGGCTGCTTTGCTGTGGGCAGGTGGAGCCCGGAGCAATGCTGTCGCTGAGGAAGACGGCTTGGTCAGTGCTGCAGCAGGTGGGGCTGAGGCACCCGGGCTCGTTTGCATGCAGCGCGGACGTTGCTGGTCAGCGGTAGTAGATGCAGCTGCCGAATGTCACCCGCGGTGGCTGCAACAGTGTGGGGTGATGATTGCTGCCATGCAGGCGCTGCAGCACCATCTTCTTTACTTTACTTTACTTTTAAGACTCAGCAGCCAGATCTCTGCGGATTGCGCATGCGCAGGTGTCACCGCTGTGTAAACGGAGTTCTGCAGCTGCGGCGGCGCCAAGGCCCTTGCACGCCACATCAGCAGCTGCTACAGCAGCGACTGCTGCGCTGAGTGGGCACCGCGCAGCTGCAGCAGCCCACGCGGCAGGATCCTCAGCAGTGCTGCTGCTGCTGCTGCTGCTGCAGCTGGCCCCAAGCTTCATACCAGTGGCTTTGTGGCGTACTCTGGCCGTCAAAGCAGCAGCAGCCTTGAGCCGGCGCTGCGGCTCCTGCAGCGCCTGGCAGCCGGCGATGCTGCTATGGCAGAGGCGCTGGCGGATCAAGGCCTGGTGCTTGCGCTGCTGCAGCTGCTGGCGGCGCCCGTGTGCGGCAGCGCTGCGGCTGCGCGGCAGGGGGTGCTGCTGGCGCTGGCCGGCATGTGTGAGGCTGGCGGGCGCGGCTGCACCGGCAGGCTGCGCAATGCGGACGGCGTGGCGCTGCTGCTCAAGGAGTGCCACGAGTGAGTGGCAGCATGGCGTGGCGGGTTTCAATTGATGTTAAGTACCAAACACCCCGATAGAGCCACAGGCCCAACCACTAAGGAGCCAAACAAGGCTCATGGGATCAAAAGGAGCAACAGCGCGGCACATGATCGTGCACTCTCAGTAGTAGGCAGCTGTCGGACAGTCTGCAGTGCAGGAGCGTGGCTCTGTTTGATGCTGAGCCTGCAGCACCATGCCGCCACCACGCCATGTGCGGCAGGAGGAGGTCGGCACCAGCCACTGCATTCGCATTGTTGCCGTGCAGCGGCTGCGGGATTGTGACGCCCGACTGCGTGTGTTGCTGCAGCCTGCTGGAGTCGGACCCCTCTCAGCCCAGCCTGGCTGGCCTGGCTGCGCTGGACGCGGTGTGGCGCTGCGTGCTGCCGAGCGGCAGGTCGCGCGCGCAGCTGCTGGCGATGGACGGCATTGACATGCTGCTGTCACTGCTGCAGCGGGGCGACCCGTGCCTCAGGTGGGTCTTTTCGGCAGCCGCTGCACAGCCCGCACCAGTTCGTGTCGCTGCACGCCCGGGGCTGCACCTGACGCGCAGACGCGGCAGCTGCTGCCCCCGCCCCACCCCCACCACCAACACACACCCACACTCACACAGCGGCTTCAAGGCACATACTATACTCGCACGTGCTGCAACAGCGCTGGCCCTGGCATTCAAATGGTTCAGCTAACCCACAGCGGAGTTCAGGCACAAGCTTTTATCTGCACAGGCTGCCGCCGCGCCAGCCCTGCCAGGGCAGGGTCCGACGCTCCGCCTGGGCACATGCCTGCCTGCTGGTGCGCCTCCGGTGGCCCCTGTGCTTTGCAGGCCTGTCGCCCTGTCCGTGCTGGCAGACCTGCTGGCCGACAAGCGCTCGCACCCCTTCTTCCTGGAATGGCACGCTCCCGCAAGGCCGGCAGCACCTTAGCAGCCGCAGCCGAATCTGACCCCTCACACCTGCCATCTGCAGCCGCAGCAAGCCGCCTGAGCGCCAGCCCGACCGGCCTGCCTGGCAGCCTCGCGCCCCCACGGCCCCGCAGCGTGTCCGCCGTGCAGCTGCTGATAGGCATCTGGAGGGAGCAGGATGAGGCGCGGGGGCTGACGGCGCCCGACGGCCTGCTGGCCAACCCCGGCAGGCCCCTGGCAGGCGGCGGGGCCCGCAGCAGGTGGGCCGTGGGCGGCGCGGGCGCGGCCGGCGGCTGCGGCGTGCTGCAGCCCGCGCGCAAGGCGGTGCTGCGGCGCATTGCCGCGGCGAGCTGCCCAGACCTGCTGATGGACAAGGTGGGTGGCGGGCGCTGTGTCGGGTGCATGTGGGGGGTGCTGGCAGCTGCACTTGAACAGGCGAGGCAGCGGTGCATCAGCTGTGCGGCTGCAGGGTCAGGTCCACTTGCTCAGTGTGCCGCTGACCTGCAGGCGTCCGGCTGCAGCGCCTTGCAGAGGCAAGCCACCTAGACCTGTTCAACCATTGGTGGTTGTGGTTGCGCCAACAGCGTCGACAGCGGCACTGGAAGTTTTGGGTATGCCTGTGGCGTTGCTTGCACATGTTGCAGCGGCAGCTGGCGGCTGCTTGTGTGTGGTGGTCTTCGAAGCGGCACTATCCAGCATGCATGCGTCATGGGCCGCAACTCGTGCTTGCAGGTGCATGCCTGCTTTGTGCAGCTGGACCCGGACGCGCTGTGCAGCAGCCTGGGGCCAGGCGACGCTGCAGTGCTCACCTTCATACGGCGGTACGCACAGTTCAGGCAGGGCGAGGTGTGGCAGGGCATCGCCGAAGAGTTCGCAGCAGCAGGGCTGAGCCCCACACAGGAGGATGGGTGAGTGGCGGCAGGCAGGAGGCGCAGTGCAGCTCTGTACGCTTGCAGCGACGTCAACGTTGGGTTGCAATGGAACACCACCTGCCACCGACAACGTGCCCTGACGAGCATGGCGCTCACACATTGTTTAATGCGGTGCAAGCCATGCCAGGGTTATGACGCAAACGCCTGCTGCTGCTCTTGTCGCTGTGCACGCTCCCAGGCTGCGTGTGGCGTCCGGCATCCGCCACTCTGAGCTGATCGCCCGCCAGGTGCGCTGCGAGCAGGCGGCGCTGCTGTCAGCTGCGCGGCAGGAGCAGCTGGCTGCTGAGAAGGCGGGCTACGATGGCATGCTGGCGCAGGCGGCGGCTGATGCAAAGTCAAAGGTGAGACGGCCCAGTTTGTTGCAGCCAATGCCAGCCAGCGGGCTGCACATGTAGCTGAACACAATGTGGGCTTAACAGCGCTGGCAGGCCTGACGCCTGCAGGCTTCCAGCTCCTGGCTAATCAGCCAGAGACCTGATGAGATCTCAAACAGAGACCAAGTTGGCTGACAAGACAGCCACAGCTGGTGCCTTCTTTCCACGGCCGACACCCCAGAATGCTGTTGACGCTACAAATCCAGCCCGAGTCACTTTCTCAGCGGCAAACTGCACAAGGGTGTTTGGTTCAAAGTGCTAAAGCTGCATCAAACAATCGTTTTTCAGCAACCCAAAGAAGTTCAGCTTGGACCATCTAAAAGTCTGCAACGAGATACACAAAGTTGTGGTTGCTTTGATGCTGCTGCTGCTGCAGGTGTGGCAGAAGGACGCCACCAAGCTGACCATGCGTGAGCGCTTGGCTGCCAAGGCCCGCAAGGAGGACATGCTGGCACACAGCATCACCAGCAGCATCAGCGCAGCAACGGCGGCAGCGCCAGAGGGTGGCAAGCTTGCCCAGTAGCTACTACGGCGTCTACAGACGCGTGGAGGGGCAATGCTTGCAAGTATTCTTGCTGCCCGAAGAGCTGTCAGCATTGCACTAGTGGTACTTCACACCTTGCGATTTACGCTGGTTTGCTCTGTGGTTGACAGTACACATGCGTAGGATAAGCTTCTGCAAGACTGCCTTGTGCAGGCTGCTGCAGTAACACGGTCAAAGCAAGCCTCTTGTACCACCTACATCAAAAGGGTTGCAAGGATCAACACATGATACGTCACATAATTTCTTTATCATCATTTCTCGGGTAGGGCTTGATGCACAGCCACTGCCTTACAATGACAGAAACATATACATTCCACTACAGGGCTGCATAATTTTCCAAGATGCAGCTGTCAGACGTCACATGTGTACAAGAGATGTTCATAAGCTTCTGCCCAACACAGCATGCCGCCAATCACAGCCCCTAGAGAATGTCTGATGCATCCCAGCAGTACTTGTGGCCATCCTCCAGCACACTCAATGCTGCCATGTCGTCATCAGACAGCTGCCAGCTCAGCAGCTGCTGTGGGCTGTGCTGCTGAATGTACTGTGGGTGCACCGACTTGGGGATGACTGCACAGCCCTGCTGCAGCGCCCAGCGCAGCAGCACCTACACGCATGCCATGCACACAGCGGTCGACACGATGACGGCATGTAACGCCGCGTGCAATCATCCGAACAGGACTCGGCATTAAAACCCAGCAAGCAGCGGCTGTGGGACACGTGTGGAGCGGGCTGCGCTTGCAAGCAACCGCGACGAACAACTCTGCTGGGCTGCCCTGTTCACCTGCCGCTTTGTTGTCATGTCCTTGCTTTCTGCTCTCTGTCAGATCCGCTTCCAAACTGTATCAGTGATACAGGCATAGCCGCTGATATTACACTTGCTGCATCTTCTTGTGCTTCTGCCGGCACACGGTACAAACATTCAACGCTGCGTCAGGCAGGCCGGCCCACCTGCGCCTCTGTCTTGCCCGTCCGCGCTGCCACCTGCCGCACCACCGGCTGCTGCAGCAGGTGCCCGCAGCCCAGGCTGGCATACGCCACCACAGCCACGCCCGCTGCCGCACAGGCCTGACGCAGCGGCCCCTCTTGCCTGCGGGGGTGCAGCTCAAACTGCGCAGCGCAAACCAAAGCCAGCACGCACACGGCAGTGTGACCAGCAAGGCGGCTGCGCCAGCACCCAGCAATCGGGGCGATGTGGCAACGCCACGCACCATCGCTGGCTGCTGAAGCTAACGCACGCCAAGCAGCCCTTGACAGAAACAAACCACGTTGCATCCACCTCGCACACAACTCACGTGCCTGGTACTTGCAGCCTGCGTGTTGTCAAGTATGCTCTGCAGCATGCAGAGCTGAACGCTGCTGCGCAGGTTGGCTCATCATCTGTGTGCCTTGGCTAGTGCTGTGCTGTTGTGATATGCTTTCCGCACCGCAGCAGCAACTGTACAGTCAGGACCGCTCTGCACCACACCTACCTGGTTGACTGCCGGCTTCACTGCTGCCCGGGCCACCAACTCCCGCAGGTGGCTGCTGCTGTAGTTGCTCACGCCTATGGCGCGCGCCTTGCCTTGGCGCTGCATCTGCTCCAGGACCTGCGGGCAGGCGGTGAGGCGTCCGGTTGGATCGGCAGCTGTGGCTTGGTGTTTGCGCTGCCGCAGCGGCTGGTCGGCAGCTGCGGTTTGATGTATGCTCTGCCGCAGCGACTGGCGTGTCAGTGGCATGCGCATGTGGGCTGCAGGGAGAGCATGCCAGGGCTGTGCAGGTGGGCGATCGCTGAGTGGGGCAGGACAGTGCGTGTGCATCACCTGCTCACGCTGTGTCACTTGACGCCCACCTGCCATGTCTGCCACCTCAGTTCAGCGTTGCGGGGGGAAGCAGCGTCGGCGCGCGCCACGCCGGGCCAGTGCACCAGCACCAAGTCCTGTGAGCGCACAGCGGCACACACCCATGAGCAGGCCCTGCCGGCTCCACCTTGCTTTGTATTACAATGCGCACTTCAAACGCACTACATGGTCATCAGTCGCGTGAGTGTTTCGACTAATCCAGGTACCAACGTACAGACCCAGCAGCAGGAGTTGGCCCCGTGGGATGCACGGACTGCTGGCTGTTGCGCGCCACACGTGCGCATCGCTGCTGATGCCTTGCGCTGCTGTGCATGCGGAGCATGCGGAGGCAGCCTAGCTGCCAGGGTGCTCACCACGTAGTCTGTCTGCAGCCGGTGCAGTATCTGCTGGCAGGCCAGCGTTGCCTTTTCGGTGCCCTGCTCGTATGGTGAGACCTTGCTGGTGATGAACACATCTTGGCGAGGAACGCCCTGCTCCTTGAGCACTGCAGCTATGTCATCTTCGTTCTGTAATTAATAAAACATCTTAGTATGAGACCACACAGCTATGCTTCAACAGTTGTGCATTCTGTTGCTGCTGCTGCTGCTGCTGCTGCTGCTGCTGCTGCCTGCTCTTGTCGCAACTGCTGTCTATGCTGCGCACTGGCCAGCAATCCTACTTGGCACGGAACGCATCAAAAGCACCTTGTATATTGAAGCCGTATCTATGTGACGGATGCCATGCTGCAGGGCTGTGCGGATTGCTTGCTTCAATGACTCTCCGCGAGCCTTGAACGTGCCCAGGCCTATCAGTGGCAGATCCACTCCGTTCGCGAGTGATATCATGTCGTACTTGTCCATGTGCTGTGCAGGGAGCGGTCGGATGGGAAAACACCTACAGCATCGAATGTCACCCGACTAGGGCTTTGCCTGCAACGGCTGGCAGTAAATTCCACATGGCTGGGCTGATAAGCCACGCCGTGGGGCAAACAACGCTAGCTTACGGCGTACTGAGAGTACCAGCAGCTCTGTTCAGGCAGAGGATGTCACCAGCAAACAGCCAGCAGGCAGGCAGCCTCCTGGCGACACCGAGTAATCAACACACACAGCGGCCGTAGCGACCACTCTTGTTACTCACATTGGGCAGGCCTGCTGTCCATCTGCGTGTGTACAGTTGAATACTCATGACTTGCTGAACCGCACTCTACGTAACACTCAATGCAGCACATGCACCACTTACATGGCTAAACTACTGGCAGACACGCACACCTCAGGCAGTCAAGCTAAACTTCAATCTGTCCACAGCCCAGCTCACGCACAGATTGAAGCTACTGCTGCTGCTGCTGGTGCTGCTGCTGCTGCTGCCAAGGTCGTCCTCAGAGCAAGTCGGTAACCCACCACCCACGACTGCTGCGGCAACAGCAGCAGCCGCCGGGGGCACTGCCACAAACTCCACGCTCTGCTGCCAGTGGCCATACTTGGTGGTGCCAGGCGCAGTGCTCAGCCAGCCCCCAGCCCCACAGTCTGCCTCAAACCAGGAAACCACACACAGCCCCTTGCCAGCTGCTGCTGCTGCCTTCTTCTGCTGTGCACTCTTCTCGTTGCGGCGCACCACAGCGCCTCCCTGCTGCTGCTGCTGCTGCTGCTGCATCACGTGTTGCCCCTGCGGCTGCAGCCGCTGCTGCTCCATCCAGCTGCTGAGCAGCAGGCCCTGCTCGAGTGCTGGCAGCTGCACCCCAGCCTGCCCGTGCAGCTGCAGCGGCCAGTCCGCCTCAAAGTCCAGCTCCAGCACTGGCGCGGGCGCCGTCAGCAGCTGCAGCTGCGCCGCCACATCATCCAGCTGCAGCTCCAGCCTGCGGGGCTGCAGCGGCAGCAGCGAGGCCACATCAAACTGCGCCGCTCCTGCCGCTGCCGCCGCCTGCTGTGGCAGCCGCACAGCCCGCTGCAGTGCCGGGCACATCGCGACGGCGGCCACCACGCGGACGCATCGCGGCACAAAGCGCGCGCCCGGCACCGCCAGCTGCTGCTGCACCTGCCGCAGCGCCGGCAGCAGCTGCTCGCTCAGTGGGTCGGTGCCGAAGATCTCATGCACCACCAGCGCCGCACGAGCCGGCAGGTCTGCTGCACCGCTGCTGCTGCTGCTGCTGCTGGTAGCTCGGCTGCCGGCGCTGCAGGCGTCGGCGCCCGTGCTGGCTGGGCCGTCGGCAGCGAGCGACAGCTGGCTGCTGAGCTTCTGGTGCACCGCCACCTGCTGCTGCATGCCGTGCGCTGCCAGCAGCTGCTGCGCCACAGCCGCCAGGCCCGGCTCACGCTCAGCCGCTGCGGCAAGCGCAGCGCAGCACAGCACATCACAGCACAGCAGTTTGGATGTGCACCGTTTGGTGCGGCTGGCTGCTGCGACCGGCTACAGACCAATTCAATTCAAATACTGCGTCAGTCTGAAAACAGTGATAAGCTACGCGTTTCAGCACAGCACAGCACAGCACAGCACAGCACAGCACAGCACAGCAAGCAACAGGGCAAGTTGACAGTGGCATCAGCCAGGCGACAGCGAGTGAGGCAGTGAGTGGGTGGCTGATGAGCGATGCAGTGCGTGAGTGAACAGCATGCGTGGGCGGGCGAATGAGTGGGCGGCTGCCGAGGCAGCTCTGCAACGCCTGCCTAGTTGTGCGCGTGGGGCTGGCACGTGCCTGGACGGGGTAGGGGGGCGGGCGGAGCAGCGAGGCAGGGCACAGCAGGCAGCAAGGCAGCAGCCACTGCCGGCCCTGCAGTGTGTGCTGAATGGATGTGCCAAGCTTGGGGTGTGTGTGTGTGTGAGGCGCGTCACTGCCAGCATCAGATGGCGCTGCTTCCCACTGGCCAATGCCTGGCCAAGCCCACACTCGCATGGCCATCCCGGCAACGCATGCTCAGCTGGGGCATGCAACGCTATGCAACGCATTGCCTGCCATGCCATGCACAGCTCACAAGGCTGGTGTGCAGCCAGGCTGCAGTCAGTGCAACACAGCCAGTGCCCAGCCGCAAGCCCCAGGCGTCTCACCGGCAATGTGCAGCAGCTTGGAGGCATCGCCCCCACCGGCTGCAGCAGCAGCGGCAGTGGCAGCCATCATGGACAGCAGGCCGGTGCCACACCCGACATCCAGTACGACAGCAGCCGAGCACGAGCCGGTCTGCTGCTGCATGAGCTCTTGCACTGCCGCTGCTATGCCCTGGTCGTACGCCCGGGTGCGCGCATGGTCGTTCAGCATGGACGGGTGATACGGCAGGACCTGCCCTGCAGCCCCACACTGCTGCTGCTGCTGCTGCTGCAGCTTGAGCTGTGCTAGCTGCTGCGGCAGGCTGTGCAGGCTGTCGCCTGTGGCTGCACCACTGCTGCTGCTGCTGCTGCTGAGCAGAGACAGGCTGAGTTGCTCTACGGATGCCTGCACCTGCAGCAGCAGCAGCTGCCCAGCGGCCACCTGCTGCCCCTGACAGCACACTGCCGCCGCACTACTGCCACCTGCCGGCGGCGGCGGCTGCAGCTGGGGAGGGAGGTACTGCACATGCTGCCACACATGCGGCCGGTACACATCCGGCTGCCTACTGCTGTTGCTGCTGCTGCTGTTGCTGATGGTGCCCGCCCTGGCGGCCGGTGCTGCTGCAGCAGGTGCGAAACTCACACAGCAGCCTGGTGCCAGTTCGAACTCCAGCCACCACACCACGCAGTCCAACCGCCCCGATGTGTGCAGCTGCACGGGCGTGCTTGCTGCTGCCGACCCTGCAGAAGACAGCGCAGCTGCAACTGCTGCTGCGGCGTCCGACGGAATGGGACTGCTGCCCGCGCTGCTTGACCTGCCCTGCTGTGCTGAGCCAAGCGCCTGCTGCTGCTGCAAGCTGGACCGGTTCTCCGGCTGCTGCTGCTGCAGGTTCTGCAATAGCTGCTGCAACACAACCTCCAACACTACGACGGGCTCGCCCAGCTGCTGTGGCCCAAACCTTGAAACCTGGCAGGGCCTGCTGCTGCGGCGCAGCGCTGAGTTGGCAGCCGCATAGTCGTACCTGCCGGCTGTGTGCTGGGCGATTCCCTGCAAGTCCACCTCATTCAGGTCCAGCAAATCTTTGCAGGAGACGGGCACCGCCCAAACCCTGATGCGGGCAGGGCTCAGCACGCACTCCTGAACCCTGCTGCTGCTGCGGGTCAGGCCGGCGAGTCCCCTGCAGGCGCCGAGGCAGGCTGCTGCTGCGCTGCCCCAGTTTGGTTGCACGGCGCCGGCCAGCAGTGCTGCACAGGAGGCTGCCTCTGCTGCTGCTTCACTGCTGCTGCCAGTCTCCTGCTGCTGCTGCTGCTGCTGCTGCTGGTGGAGCTCGGTCCAAGAGGCCACGCCTATGATGTCGTCCAGGTCGTTGTCCGCAAACAGCTGCGCTGCCAGCTGCGCAGTCAGGCTGTCTGAGGGGATGAAGCTCAGGGCCATGGACGGCACAGCAGCGCCCTGCTGCTGCTGCTGCTGCTGCTGAGCTGCTCGCACCAGCTGGCCCTGCACGTTTGATGCTGCTGCTGCCAGCTGCATCGCCTGCAGCCCCAGCCCTCCCACCACCAGCAGCTGCACGTGAGACTCAGCCACGCCTGAACCCAGCGCGCCAGTGCTGCTGCTGCTTCCGCTGCTGCTGCCTGGTGGTGTCATGGCCTGTCGCATTGCTTGCCGTGTGACGTGTGCTGCTGCTGCGCCGAAGCGTGCCTGCAGTGCTGCGTCTGCTGTCGCCGCTGGCCAGGCCTGCGGCAGTGAGCTGCTGGCCATGAGCCGGCAGTTGTCTGCTGCTGCGGACGCCATCAGCTGGTGACCCTGCGGCAGCAGCAGCGACCGATTCAAGCAACACACATGCAGGGCGCCGTTGGCAGTCGTGTGCTGACCAGCAGCAGCTTGCACAGCAAGTTGCGGCGCTGGCGTGCAGGGCCAGCCCCAGGAAACCCGCACGATGCTCAGGGGTGCAAGTATGGGCTAGCGCACTCTTTCTGAATACTATTAAAGCCTCTAGCAGTCTGATCATACCTGCTTCTCCGGCTGCGGGCCCAGCAGTTGTACTGTGCGCAGGAAGCAGAGGCAGCAGCTGCCGTCTTGGCCGCCCTGCTTGCCCAGGGCGGTGCCCAAGTAGTACCACACCTCGGGCGCATCTGGGGCGTTGCGGGATGCAGCTGTCAGCAACTTGATGGCTACATCCAGCTGGAGAGGAGGCAGCAGCAGCAGCAGCAGCAGCAGCAGCAGCAGCAGCAGCAGCAGCAGCAGCAGGATGACGATCCAAGCGCGCCCGATGAGCCTGTAGCTATCACTGTTCGGACAGCATGTGATACTTTTGCTGCTAATTCATGCACTCCCCGTATGTCTGCCAGCGTTTCGCGACGCTTGTCGACAGCCAGCAAGCAGAAGCACGACGACATCTGCAATTGCCTCGCGCCTCTGCAAATGCCACAGTCAATCCTACAGAGCTTTGTACCTTGTTATCTGCTAGTGCCTTCCGAGCGATCGTGAGCACTTTGCTCAGGTCCATAGTAGTGCTGCTGACTGGCAGATGCAGCAGAGCATCAAGGGACAAGACGCAGTACTTGTTGGAGTACCAAGCTTCGCCTCAGCCTCAGGCGTGAGGTCAGGTTCATCACAGCTGTGAAGGTCCCAGCTTTTAACCGCATGCAGGGTTACATGAGTCGCACTCCCAAAAGCAGATCAGTGTCATCCTAGATGTCATAACTCTCCTCTCATCCCTCAAACATCAGATCATCAATGATCAATCATTCCAACACAATATTACGAACCTAAAGGACAGTGACTGGAGAGCATACATGCCACACAGGGTAGACAGCACAAATGCTGTGAGCAGTACGCTACTTGTCAAGGCAGTACATTGCACAGGAAGGGGCAGCAAGGGAAAGCTAGCCCTAATCAAACAAAAGTGCTAATTCGACCCGTCAGCACACCACCTACAAGACACCAGCTGTGAGACCTAGCACCAACCACCACCACGCATCCACGCCTGGCTCCTCGCTACTGGTACCGCTGCCAGTGGACCCAGCAGCGCTGACGGCCCACCAGCTGCTCCCCCCACCCCCCCGCCCGCCTGCTGCGGCACACCTTTTGGTGCAGAATATTGCGGCAGCTTGGTACGCTTGAATTGCTGGACTGACTCCTCCTTGCCTGCCTTGCTGTGATGCTGGCCAAGACCCTCGCGCCAGTGCGCTGCAGGCACTGTAGGCTGCCTAGTGAAAGTACTGCTCTCGAGCTCTGGCAGCAACTGCACCATAGCACCATAGTTGCTCACGATGGTGCGGATGGGGACGTTGACCACAATGGTACCTGTGAAGTGGCAGTCTGCAGCAACCACTATGTAGCCATTGCCTGGGAGCACCTTGCTGCCAAGCACGCATGCCTGTGACCTGTCAGAGTCAATACACAGCGGGCTGTCATACACATGATTGTGATTGTTGTACGTCTCCAGAATGTACTGAACCATGTCAGCAACAATGAAGTTCACATCAGAATGTAAATTGCTGCATACAGCTCCTGCACATGTTTGCTCAGCCAGTTGTTGGGGGTCATTGACAGCGACACACGCACATGCATGGGGTTTGATGATGCACCCTCAACCACATCGGCCTAACTAGCTGTCGGTGTCATCTATATGACAATTCTTCACAAAGTGTGCCCTTGCTTCTGTTTTATGCGCGCTCAGTCGTGCCTATTCACGTCGTGGCAGGCAGCTGCTAGCAGTACAGCGCTGTACTGCAATAGATGGTAGTACACATAAGCACTGTTGTGCCAACATCAGGATGCTCCATTGCCCATCTGCATACATAGTGCTTTGTTATACTTCAGCGATGCATCAGGTCCTGACATAAGCATACCTGCAAGCCTGTGCTATTGCCCTTCTACGTCCCCATATCATTTCTTTCTACTGCGGCCTCAACTGCCAACAGCCCAACTTTTTTGGAGTGTCGTTAGCTGTGTTGGCCCTGTCAAGAAGAGGCAGCACTCTATTGCAGCAGCAAAAAACAAGCAAGTGGCCCTGTACGTACAGCGGGTATACCCGCTGACATGTGCTCAAACACTAGAGTACTCACTAGAGTACGAACTAGTTACATGTGTCATTTCGAGCATTGCACACACGTTTGCTGTAGAACAGAGTGACATCCACGCTATCCCTTAATGGGCACTTCAGATGCGCCTGGAGAGGTGCATCTGTCATGCCCCTGGGATGCTATTCATCACAAGCACTAGCAACCCTGCACGTAACCACGGCTGGTTTAATCAGTGGGAACGCTCCGGTTGTCTGTGCCTCAGGTGCTGGGAAGTGACTGGCACCTGTTGTTCAGGCCTGCAGACCCCAGGGTTCCGGGTTTGCCTTGTGTCACGGTTGCCCTCCCGTTTGGTAACTTATTACACACATAAAGGCTCTTGGAGGTAACCATCTTACCAAAAGATTATGTTTACGTTTTAATAACATGTAAGGATAAAGGAAGCGCCTTGCAGACTTGTTTGCGTCACATCTGGCCTGGCTGTCACGTTGCCCACGAGCGTCACGTTGCCCACGAGCGTCTGGCTTCTGTAGGTTTTACGAGTATATGAAAGTCGGTGAGCGACTGATCGCTCTGCAACGAGGTGCGTCGCGTGCTGGCTCTGCATTGATGCAAGAACAGATCTAAACCCTGAAGCCATGTGCAGCAACTTGCAACAACTTACATGGTTATTTAAGCAGTGAAATGGAGCAGGGCATGCAGTGCAGTGGTTTCCTTGTCGTAATTCACAGCTCTCTGTGTGGTTGCACAGCCGCAGGATGGCCACCATTGAAGCATTGCTCATCTGAACAAAGTAGCCGCCACTGCCTTATCATGCACTCACAGCAGCTGCCTCCAGCTGACGTCCTTACTTACACGGGCTGCTGCTTGCCAGGCTAGGGATGCAATGGTGTTTGGCACTGAACATGAGCTCGCTGAGTTTCTGGCTCGCATCCAACCCAATCACCGTGGGTATGCGGCAGCACTGTGGGCTTCAGGGTTTAGATCTGCGGATGAGCTGATGAGCGCCAGCATTGACGACTTGGCTGCAGCAGGCGTCACCAGGCGCCCGGCTGCCTGGAACATCAAGGCGAGCGCAGGTGTGCATGCATGACAATCGCTGTGACTGTGACACTACTAGTGCTGTTGATTGTGTAGTAATTGCACGTCCTGCCCCACCAGCATGTCAGCTACTGTATTCCTCCTGCAGCAGGAGGAGATGCTGCTCATGCAGCAGCAGGCAGGTGCGGTTGGGTCGCAGCGTTTCTGACAGCCTACATCACCTGCTAATCAAGCAAGCTTGCAGCAGCCAAGGAAAGCAGCATTTCTCAGCTACCAGCAGCACCCACTAGTGTCATTGCTCAGCATGCGAATTGGACTGTGTCCTGGTGTCAAACGAGTTTGAGCAGCATTGGTGCTGAACACCCTGCATAGTTTCAGCATGGGCTCCTGCAACCATGTGCTCCATGTGAATAGGGCACCAACTGCTCCAGGACATGAGCCGGCCCTGCACCAGCATGTTGCACTCCTTTGTGCTGCAGCCTGATTGACCTTCTCGCTCTCTAGCATGTGCCTTCGTTGCCGAGGTTTCTTTTCATGAGGCATCTGTGTTTTGCCTTTGCTGAGCGCCCTGCCCATGTAGCCTTGCATGTTCTTTTTACAGGAGCGGTAGCAGGTGGGTCATGCAGGGGTCGTGCATCGCAGCCTGCCCAGTGCCCACCACTTCATCTGCGGTAGGCGCAAGACCTTGCAGCAGCAGCAGCAGCAGCAGCAGCAGCAGCAGCAGCAGCAGCAGCAGCAGCAGCATTCAGTCCTGCCCACGAGGAGTACTCTTCAGCTGTGCTGTCAGATGACATGGCGGGCATGTTGCAAGCACCACCATGCCAGCTGCAGGTGCGCTGGTTGAGCTGGCACCGAGTCTCTGCACCACCGCCCTGCATGCACCCCTGCTGCTGACTGTGCTTCAACCTTTCCTGTGCTCTGGCCTTGCTGCCCTCCCTGCACCCTGCTGCGTCCTTCACACCCTCCCTGCCTGGGGCCCATCCATGGTCTGGCAGGAGCAGGAGCAGGTGAGGAGCCAGGTACCCTCGCGGTGGGGCTTGGTGTGGTGAGCTTGCAAATGTGCATATCTTCTGGCTGCAGGTGTTGCGGCGTTCAACCAGCAGTAACAGCATGTTGTCATGAACGGCACTGCAGGAGAGCCTAGCACACACGCACGCACGCACGCACGCACGCACGCACGCACGCACGCACGCACGCACGCACGCACGCACGCACGCACGCACACAGTATCGCCATGATGCTGATGGCAAGGCTGGTGGTCAGGCAACCCTTGTGCATCTGCCTGTGTTTTGTGGTGTCGCAGGTGGCAGGCGCCTTGGATTGTTAGAGTTCCTGGGGGTGTGGCCGCCACCCTGGCACCAGCACTCTGCGGCCAGCACCAATGCTTTGGCACACGGCTTGGAGGGTTCATACATGCTGGCTGCGCCGCGCAACTGGTGTAGCAGCGG
Source organism: Scenedesmus sp. NREL 46B-D3 (assembly GCA_014080715.1). Classification (NCBI taxonomy): domain Eukaryota; kingdom Viridiplantae; phylum Chlorophyta; class Chlorophyceae; order Sphaeropleales; family Scenedesmaceae; genus Scenedesmus; species Scenedesmus sp. NREL 46B-D3. The sequence continues at coordinate 130,766 of JACERP010000139.1, read as the reverse complement.
CATACATCGGTCTGCTGTTATCCAGTTGGCTAGTTTACTCTCATTGTGTGCATGAGTCTGAGAAGGCCTGTATACATACGTAGGTTGTGTGTGGGGTTCATAACAGTTGGACAGGCTCGCCGTTGTTCTTGTCAAAAGTATGGTCTTGTATGCTTGAGCAAGGGCTTGTTGTTGGTAGAGGACTTTGTGCTGACATCATGGCGGTGACCATTGGATGTCCCATTGCCAAGGGGGTTTCTGCCATAGGTTATGGGCAGATTGGCAACATGCAGTGCCCCAAGAAGACTATCTTTGTGCATTTCTCGTGTCTCACGAGAAATGCACAAAGATAGTCTTTTTGGGGCACTGCATGTTGCCAATCTGCCCATGACTCTAGGACTCAGTTGTATCGCACATGGTTCAGGGTTTGCTGCTGTGTAAAAGTGCTGCTCTTTTTGACATGGTTCAGCTGTGTGGCTCCTTGACGGTGTCCGTGCTGCGTCTAGGCCAGCAGTGCTGCTGCACTTGATTGCACGTGAGTTGATGCATGCCTTCCTGCATGTCTGTGACAGGCCAAAAGGAATAGAAACACGCTGACACACACAGCACCACCACGACATTGTTTTCATGTGCATGGCTACGACCGTGTTTGGCCATCCAATAATTGAGCCCCGCCAGCTACACAGGTCAGAGCTGCTCCTTCAAGGTGAAGTTCTTGTCAATGTCAAGCCTTCGTGTCAAGCCGCAGAGCTTGTGGTGCAGAAGTTGACTCCTTGTCACACTCATTGGATGTTTGATTGCCCTGCTACCTCTGCTACAGGGATAGTATGTTTGATGAGATCAGATTCCTGCCTGGTTGCGCCGAGAAGCTGCGCAGCGTTTTGTCTGATAGATTAACCAAGGTGTTGCAATTGTGTTTGAAGATTTTTGGGGCAGTTCTGGAAGATGTCGGATGGTGTTTTCGTGTATTGCTGATTCTGGAGACTTGGAGTGTGCGCAATAATTGCAAACATTGTAGAGCAGTGCTCCCTCCTCCTTTTGTCCCGGTGGGGCGCGGGGCCGATGGCGTTGATGCTATGGCTTGATTGGGAGATATTTGATGAGTTCGGTGGTTGGCAGAACCCAGATGCCTTAGCAAACCCGCGCGGGCGATGTCTGGCAGACTTTATGCGGCAAAGACAGAGTAGGGTTGCTGCTTTCATCCACAGTTGCTTACTGGTACGTAGCGATACAGACTTGGCACATTTGTTGCTTCCCAGTGATGGCATTACTAGTAGTGCTTCTGAAGTTACTGATTCTCTGAGTTCTGAGCTCTCTGAGCTTGTTGAGGTTGCGGTTTCTTTCGGTTGATGGTCTTCTTTTGAGTTTTGTAACCCCATGAGCCTTGTTTGGCTCCTTTGCGGGTGGGCCAGTGGCCCTACTTTGGTAATTCGGTAATCCGGTAATATGATGATGATGATGATCATTGTCAACTATGTTGCGGTGTGGCAGGGAGGCCGGCCCCCTGGCAGCAGCAAGAAAGCAGCAGCAACGGCAGCAGCAGCATAGCAAGCACTACACAAGAACCCTACTGATACAAGACAACCTGCTGCCGTAGTTACCTTTATAAAGGCAGTGCACCATCCATCAGCCCAGATGACCAGCTCCAAGCGATCAAACGGCTACAGCACAGGCCGCAGCAGGGCCAGAACAACACCGCAGCACACAGATCACTGTAAAAAGAAACACAGCCTGAGGTAGACCCGCTCACCCCTTGGCAGGCACCTGGTGTGCCCTTCAAGCACAAGTGCAAGCCCAACAGGACTTACAAACAGAATCCACAGCGAACAACAAACTTCAACGAAGTTGCCCGGTGCGCAACATGATCACATATACCAACACTGCGAACCAATCACAGGCGCAAGCGCCAGCATGTGATGTACACTGGTGGGCTGCCGCCAAGCTGCTGCTGTACAGGGTACCTGAGCATGCCCGCCCAGGCATAAAACGCCTCCGAAGCTTCATGAGGATCACATCTGCTGCGTCGTGCTGCATGCCTGCACTGCTACTATTACCATGCTACTACCATTTCAGCATGCAATTCACGCATCTGCTGCATTGTGCTCTGCAAAGCGTGTGCTGCTGCTGCTGAGGCGCACCCTGCCACGCCTGTTGCCGCCTGTCGCGTGAGCCCTGCTCCTGAGCTCCACCACCCCTGCCGGTGCTGACCGCAGCGTCGGGTGCAATGCCGCGCCTGCGTGCTCCACCCTGCGCCGAATGCTGCTGCTGCTGCTACACCTCCATGGCTAGTTTCTCGCTGGATTCCCGCTCCCCCTGGCTCTGGCTGACACCAAACACACGCAGCAGCTGCGCAGCGTCACCGGGGCGCAGCAGGGTGCAGGGCGGCAGCACACGCAGCAGCGCGTCAGCCTTGTTTGCCGGGCAGTGCATGTGTCGGGCGTGCACGGCAGGGCTTGCAGGCACACGTCACACAAGCTGTGGGCTGAGCCCGCCAGTGCTGCGCAGCTGTGGGTGCGCAAATCACCCCAACCACGCCAGCCTGTATGCATAATGCACAGCAGGGCGGTTGGCTCTTGGCGCTGTTGGAGGGTGCCAGCATCCCCACACTGCCATCAAAGCTGTGATGCAGCCGTGAAGTGCTGTCACTTGTCGGCGAATAATTTGTTCACAAATTCACAAAGTCAAATGCAAGCAAGTTCAATATGCAGATGTGACGACTTTTGCTGCAATGCAGCCGTCCCACCCCAACCTCCCGCAATGCCACCATGCCTCAGCCCAATCCTGTATTGCGTCCGACGGACCATGCCAGCAGCAGCCCCCTCTGCCTCACACGTGCCAACACGATGCCACCCATACTCTGCGCACCACGCGGCCGCAACAACACCCACCTCGCCAGCCACGCATGCACGTGCGTATGCCCGCAGCCGGGCCGGCCATGTCACCTCACCTGCTCAAACATGACCAGGCCCACGCTCTGCCCGATGCCCAGGCGCAGCGCCTTGGGCACGAAGCCCCTGTACAGCGCGCCCAGCCCCTCCTCGGCGCGGATGGCCAGCAGGCAGGGCAGCACACCGAGACGCCTGCCCTGGCCGGGCAGCTGGCTCTGGAACCTGAGAGCGCAGCAGAGCGGATGGCGGCGCCAGAGTTCAGCAGCCGGCAGGGTGGCTGCTTGCAGGGCGCGCGCACCACGCCGTGTCTGATGCAACTTCACCGCGCTCCAACTCACCAGCTCGCCATACTAGTACGTGGCAATGGCGGCACGCAGGGTGTTGCAAACGGCGGTGTACGATGCACGGGCTTTTGGATGGCATGAAGGTGTGCGGCATGGAGCTGCCCTTGCTGCATGCACCAGCCTGGTGCCTGAGGTACCAACTGTCCATCGCTGTACATCTGCAGCAAGACAGCAGGTGACTCATGCTGCGCGCATTGGCAGCATGCTGCTGCAGCGGCCACCCACTGCCGCCCTGGCACCAGGCGACGCACCAACAACACCGCCGCAGGCTCCGCCAGCTTGAGCATGTGCGACCGCCTCACCTGCTCTTCACGTTTGTGTGGGGTGTGTGCTGACTGGCTATCACTGCTCAACGATTGTTCAAAGTACTTGTCGGTTGCTAGTACATACTGCTACACATAAAGCGACGCGTTTCGGACTCTTCGTCCATCATCAGGCTGTTGTGTGAACAGCACTAGCACAACACAAGTATCTGCCGTCAGGCGTAACAATACTGGCAGGTGTAGGTTTCAGGGTGGGGCCACAGGCTCTTAAACAGCCAGTGGCTCTCATCCGTCAGCTTGAGCATGTGCGGCCGCCTCACCTGCTCTTCACGACATCAAACGGCGCGTTCAGACACGTGGCGGCCATGCCGACGGCCGTGCCGACGGCCAGCTGCCGCAGCGCAGCCGCCGCGTGGCTGTCCAGCTGCGGCAGCCGCTGGTCGATGCGGTGCATGGTGCCGTAGTAGACGCAGTTCCAGATGCAGTTGCGGTACAGCGTCGGCACCAGGCCGATGAACAGCGCTGCGGGGCCCTCCTGCTGCAGCACCTGCCTCAGGCAGTCCGCGCTGTTGGCATAGCGGCCCAGGTGCTCCTTGGCCATCAGCCGCACCTGCGGGTGATCACTCGGGTCAGCCGCCACCAAAACCAGAGCGAGGCACGTGCCGGCATGTGCGGGCGCATGCGACAGGCCCAGCAGCAGGTGCAGAAATGCATTGCATGCATCTGCTGAGCGTTGTGCAATCTGCCCTGTGGCATGCCCAGTGGCCCAGAGGCATGCGGTGCGTGGCGCGCGCTTGGTGTTGCTGGGCGTTGGCTGCAGCGATGCAAGCCTTACCTTGATCACTTGGAAGGGTGCAAATGCCACACCCTCAGTAACACCGGAAAGTGCTCCTGACAGGTATGCGTATGGTGCAAGCAGCTGCCCATCATGCCAGGACCTGCACACAAGGAACAACCAGCATGTGCAGCACAGGACATTGTCCCTTGTTGCCGGCTTGCTGTTGCTGACAGGTTTGGTGTGGGGGCCACACAGCCGTGTGTGTGATGGGCTGCCATGGTGAGTTGCTGCTGCCAGGCTGCCACTGCTGGGCTTGTAGACCCAGATGCGCAATGCAACAGCTGGCTGCAACATCACACTGCAGACTTTCAGCATGACGCCTTCCCAGACTGCAAGCACCTGCTGCTGTTGCTGCTCCAGGATGTGCTTTTTTGGACCCTCCTTGCTGCTGCTGCTGCTGCTGCTGCTGCGCGGCCGCGACACTTTCTGCAGGTGCTGCAGCTGCTGACCTGAACAGCCGCCTGCTGAACTCCAGGGTTGACAGCGCTGCTGTTGCGCGTGGCATGAGCCCCATGATCTCGGGTGCACCGCCACGGTACAGCTGCCCCACGCCCCCCTCAGCAATGATCTCTGGTGCAGCAGCAACGAGGGTGAGCAGCGGCGCCAAGCAGCACAGACAATCTCACATGGTGCACGCGGCCGCAGCAGCTGCGTGTCCCTTGCAAGAAGGTCGCAGGGAAGCTTACCCAGCCCTTGACGCTGCGTGCCATGCTTGGAGAATGTTGTGTTTGGCAGCCTACCAAGTGGTGTGCTTGCAGCGGCACCAGCTGTTGTTGCTAGCTGTGGCTGTTAGTGCAGTGTAAGGGGAGTATGCGTGCCCAAACAAAAAACGCATGCCTGCAGGATCATGCGTTGAATGTAACCTGCCAGAGATGCATGTGTCCCTTGGTGCTGCTGACACATGCTGCTGCTTAGCTGTGCTGCTTCGCACCCTTCACAGTAGGGATTATGCGCAGGTGTGCGCCCTGATTGATCTGGAAGCGCGTCTTCAGCATCTCCAATGGCTGGATTGTGACCCCTTCTGCCACACCACTGATTGCTCCAGCCAGAAACACATACTGGCTGTTGTCACCGCTGTTTGATGATACCTCACTGCTGGCAGTGCCAGGCATGGTGTTGTTGCTGCTGACCCCTGGGAGCTTACTCCCAAGGCTGCCAGCAATTCTAATAGCAATGCATTACACTAATCCTGTTCGCTGCCCTGACGAAGTTGTCGTGCTAGATACGGATCGACCGTTCTATATCTGCTGCTGCAGAGCAGAGCTCGCACAAGCGCCGTGCGTGCTGGGGATCACGACAACCACTGTAGTATAATTGTAGACAATCAAATGCGATGAAGACGCCAAGGCCAGCAAGCAAAAAGCTGGAGGAACACAGCAATGACGTTGGCAAGCTCTTCACATTTACAATTCCCTACTTGACCTCACAAGGATTAATCAAATAAAGAAGCTCACACCACCCGACTAAATCTCCACCAAGGTGCTGTCGCACATCTTCAGCAGTCACCAGCACGTTCACAGTCAACATTCAAAGTAAAACCTGAAACGCTGTAACAAACAACTGATAGCCCTAAACTCGGCAGCCCCATCAATGCATTACGCACGACATCTCCTCAGCCTGCAGCTCCACTCAAGCAGGTTGTGCACCAGCTGGCTTGAAGTCCATGGCCAGGCCGTTCATGCAGTAGCGTAGGCCAGTGGGTGGCGGCCCGTCGTCAAACACGTGGCCCAGGTGCCCGCCGCACGCCTTGCAGCGCACCTCGATGCGTGGCATGAAGAAGATGGAGTTGTCCGATGTCTCGACCACGGCACCTGCCAGGAGGCGGGACGAGGCATGTTACACAGCGCCTGCCAGAGCCTGTATGCCTTCACCACCAGCGGCTGCAGCATTCCTTACTGACTCAGGCTGCACGTACAACAAGTGCTGCTGTCTCAGTATGTCACATAGCAAAGTCAGTCAAACATTCACTGCTGACACAGAAACCACTGCTGAGACATCCTACCATCCAGGGGCTCGAAGAAGGATGGCCAGCCGGTGCCGCTGTTGAACTTGGCCTCTGACGAGAAGAGGGGTGTGCCGCAGCCAGCACACACAAACTGGCCCCGCCGCTTCTCATTGTTCAAAGGGCTGCGCAAAATGGGGGTCCAAGCAGCCGTGGCACAACACAACACGTCAGCTGCAAGGTGTGGGACCAGCTGTGGGGCGGCACTAGGTGACGCCGGCGCTGTGCGTGCTGCTGCCTGCCAGCACTACAGCAGACGTACGCCAGTTGCCGAACTGACAAGCCAGGTGTGATGTGTGCTGTGGGCACGCCATGGCAGCTGAGTGGGCAGCCGGTGGCGTGTGCAGGCCACATGTGCTGCCCTGCCTGCCTGTCGCTGGTGTGCGGGCCACCCCCCCACCTGGTGCGCGGCAGCTCCGTGCCCGCCTGCCTGAGGATCTTGTACTGCCCCGGTGACAGCACCCGGCGCCACTCCTCATCACTGCGCACCACACTCTGCAGCAGCAGCAGCAGCAACACAAGCAGAGCTGGTCGAGCAGACCACCTGTGTGAAGGAGTGCCTGCAGACGGTTGTGTGGCGTGGGGCACACTGCGCCCTGCGTGGCAACGGAGATGGCTGGTGCTGGTGCTGCTGCTAAAGCCATGCTGCTGTTGCTGTCAATGGTGTACGGCATGCTTGCCCATTGACCAACACAATCATGGCAGAGCCAGCAGCGCCGTAAGCAGCGGCTCCGTGGATTTGAACATAAGATGAGCAACCCTCTGGTACATCAATCTTCTGCTGCTGCTGCTGCTGCTGCTGCAATTACATGTGGCAGCCCAGCAGCAGCAGTGTTGAGGCTGCCCATACCATACTGCACCGGCCGATGCTGCTGCGGCTGCTGTTGCTGCTGGTTCTGCTGTGCAAACGCGGCTTCGGCGGCTGTTCACTGCGCCTGCATGCAATGCGCAGCTGGTCGGCTCACCTCCCCTCTTCGCTGTTCATCCTCTGCGTGTGCAGCGCCAGCTGCGCCGGCCGTCAGCAGCCCCCCGCCAACCAGCAACCGCCTTGACAGCCCTGGCCTGCGGCCACACCACAGCAGGGGCACGTCAAGCGGGCCAGAAGCATTACACAGATGCAGACCACATATGATGCGCTTGATGCATGGATTCTAACTTGCATGCACATGCGCCTGGTGTGTGTTGAAGCAGGTGCTTAGCTCCCAAAAGATGAAGGTGCTGCTAAGAACAGTCTTGGGAGTGCTGCACGGACTGTTGGAGGTCAGCAGCATACCCACGGCTAGCATGTACACCATGCAAGGGCTTCGCAGGGCAGCCCTGCTGTACCTGACTAGCTCTGGTTGCTCAATGGCTGCTGCGGCGCCTATACAAGCCTGCCTACTAGTTTCCTGCAGCTTTCAATTGCTGTGCCTGGTTTGAACATGTGCATGAGCTGCTCACCACACATGTCACCAAGCATGCAAGCAGAAGCATGCACTCTTGTACACACCACAAAGCGCCCCTACCTGTCCTCGTTGAAGGGCTGTGATCCTTGCTCGGCAGATGCACGCACTGCCACGGACATGGACCTCTGCTGAACCTGCTTGCAGCGGTGCACCAGCTGCTGCCTGCCCACAGAAGGGCATGACACCCCAGACAACACCCTTCTGCCGACCAGCATATCTGCTATGGTGGAAAGCTAAATTACTGTCGATGCGACCTAAGGATGTTTTGAAGGCAACGACTGGTCGGTGGGAGACGAGAACAGCTGTGGTGCGTGGGAAACAATGTCTGAGAGGACCGCGTGAGCTATGCGACTTTATTAGCACGCACATTGGTAAGCGATTGTATTTTAAACGCCGTTCAGAACTTGTTAGCCTTACAGGGGTTTTGACATGACATGCAGCATGATCACTAGCAGTTTGAAGCAGTGGGGTCAGGAGCTGTCTCAGTACAGGGCCTGCCGTAGTGCGACTACTGGGTCAGTTCAGTTTTACAGCAAGTTATGCTGGGTGGAAGGAAACAGCCCAGATGCTCTCTGGTTCGGCGATTGTCCCCCCTGGGCATCCACAGGTTGGGTGGGGCTGAATCTAGATCAGCCCATGCACACGGTGACCAGAGCTGACTCTGTGCGGATGCCTTCTGGCAGTTTTATAAGATATGGGCAGAAGGTATCCGCACAGGGGTCAGCCATGGACCATGTGGGGGTGGGCTGAACTAAATTCAGCCCCACCCCAACCTGGTGGGCTGATCTAGATTCAGCCCCACCCCAACCTGTGGATGCCCACGGGGGCTGCAGTACACAGCTGGGGCTCATTTGCACGCATGCAGTGCTATGTATTATAAATATAACAGCTGGAAAAGGTTGCAGGGCAGCACATGCCTGCCAGTGTACTGCATGCTAGTGCCGTGTCCTCTCACATTAGTCAGGTTCATCACCCACAACAGCACGTTTGCATGTCCATCTGAAGAAGCAGCAGCACTCTAGCATGAACAGGTAAACACGCAAGCAGTGCCACCCTGCCCCTGCATGTCCATGTAGAAGTAACAATGAATAACCCAAAATGCCCATCCAACTGTGGCTGGTGTTCGCAGCCACAGCTGCAAGAATCTAGAATACCAACATGCTTGCCAGGCAGACAACTGCATGGCAACAGATGCCGTGTTGTACAATGCAATCAGCAGCTGCACTGTAACCTGGCAGAGAGACATGCCATGTGATGCATAGGCAGACCACCAGGCATCATGGGCGGACCAGCAGCAGCAAGGAGCGCATCACTGCGTCACGCTGCAGCCCACCCACGCCAACAACAGCCAACTACGTGCGCCAGCCAGCCGCAAACAAGACAATCACAACCAGCCGCACAAGATAACTCCGCACACCGGGCACAGCGATAGACTACATCCACTGACAAGTCACAGCAGCGCAACCGCTGGCGATTGCAGCCTGCTGGCCCCATGCACCTCACGTGCATGCCCATCAAGAGGCAGACCCACCAACGCCAGCACACCCGGCATGGCCAGCACCTGCTCGGCACGAGAGAGAGAGAGAGAGAGAGAGAGAGAGAGAGAGAGAGAGAGAGAGAGAGAGAGAGAGAGAGAGAGAGAGAGAGAGAGAGAGAGAGAGAGAGAGACCGACCAAGCGGCAGAGGAGTGACGCCCCTGACCCCTGTGCGCCTGGCATGCCCAGCCACGCAGCGCCTGGCATGCCCAGCCACGCAACTACTGCCGCATGGCGTGCCAGCACTCCAGCACCACCGCTGCTGCCTACAGCTTGTTGACATCGCCAGTGGTCGCCCCGTGCAACACAGCACAACGCCTGACCAGCCAGCAGCATTGAAGGCCAGCAACAACTGCCGCATGGCTGGCATCTGCGGTGGCAGCGCCAACTGATGCCTTGCTGCTGGTGCAGCAGAGCCCCAAGCTGCGCCGCCTGTGCCTCGCGCTGGCTGCCGCCGTACTCCTGGAGGCAGCAGCTGGGCTCGTATTCGCATGCTTCCCTGCTCAGCAGAGCGCTGGCTGCCGCCTCCACTAGTCCTGGAACACGACCGTCCTGCCCGTCGGCGTCACCAGCACGCGGTCGTTGACGTGCCAGCGCACCGCGCGCGCCAGCACCAGCCGCTCCAGGTCGCGCCCCTTGCGCACCATGGCCTGCGCCGGCACAGCACACGCGCAACAGTGGTGCGGCTGAGCGCAGTGAGGGACAAGCCAGCAGTGCATCCGGATGCGCCGACACAGCGGCAGCTGCACTGAGGCAACTCCAGTGACTCGAGGCGACGTGACTCTACACCAGACTACCCTGTAGGACCGGGTATAAAGGAAGGAAGGAGCCGAGCCCGCACACTGTGCAGCACCAGTGCTGACGGGCGCCTGCAAACAGGCCGCTGTGTGCGGTGCATGTCACGTTGCGCGATGGCCAGGCGCTGCAGCTGCCGCACCATCCAGCTGCTCCAATCGAACACAAAAACCCGCGGAGCCCTTGCATGCTGTTGGCGCGCACCTGCACGCTGTCCCGGTGTGTGATGCGCGTGATGTCCTGCTCGATGATGGGCCCCGCGTCCAGCTCGCTGGTGGCGTAGTGGGCGGTGGCGCCGATGATCTTCACGCCGCGCTCGTGCGCCCTGCGGCAGCACGCAGGCAGGGGACACCAAGGCGGGCTCTGGCGCACACTGTGCCGACTTTTTCTCCGTTTTTAAGTTGGTCACGCAGAGGGGTAGTCGGCGCCGCCGACGCCAGCCTCCAATGAAGCCAACAATCCTAAGCCCCAGCAGCAGTTGAGGAGCGTCGGGTGGTCCTCCTCACCCAGTGGCCTGCCTTGAGCGTAGCTCCATGCACTGCTGCGCACAAACCAGGAGATGTGACCACGCCATGCATGCAATGCAATACCCGCCGGGCCCACCTGTGGTATGGCTTGGCTCCCTCAAAGGCAGGCAAGAAGGAGTGGTGGATGTTGATGGTGCGGGCCCAGTTCTTGGCACAAAAGTCCTGACTGAATATCTGCATGTACCTGCAGCGCACAGCAGCGCGCCACGCGTCAAGCGCATCAGCCGCAATCCTGTTGGAGGGCAGGAGCATTGACACAGCGGGGCTGCAATGAAGACTGGGCAGACGCGACAGCCCTGCACTTGCTGCTGTTGGCTCGCAGCATGCACCATGCACTGCACATGTGTGGTGGCGTTGGCCGCATGCCCGGAGCCATGCCGCCTGTCTGGAGATGCAGCTGCTGCTCTGGTGCGAAGCATCAGCCTTGCCACCGACAACTGCTGCTGCTGCTGCTGCTGCTGCTGCTGCTGCGCACCTAGCCAGCACTATGAGGTCCACATTGGCCTCTTCAAGAACCTACATACAGCAGCAGCAGCAGCAGGTGTCAGAAGCTTCACAGCCATGCAGGGCAGCAGCGGACATGTGCCTGCTGCAGCCGGAGCCCCTGGCACCAACAGTAGTGCATGTGCACCATTGCAGGCTGTTGGCAGCGGGCCCTCCTGTAAGCTTCACATGCAGTGCTTGTGCCTGATCGAGCCTGGCTGCCAAAGCAGTGAAAATTTGTCAAGAACCCAACCCTTCGAGGGCAATGTGCAAGGCAGTGTTCAAACATTGCTGCCAGCGTTGCACTGCCCGACCACATTTGTCCCTTTCCTGCCCCCAACTCTCCTCGCCCGCCGCCGGAGGCCCACAGCAATGCACCCCCAACCACCACCTGCCGTCCGCTGCTTGGCGCCGCACGCCGAGGCTGTGGGCACCCCTTGCCCTGGCTGTGCCGCAGCAGCCCTTGCATGTCGCGTCACATGCAACTACACGACCGAAACAGGTCGCTCACCCGCTGTATGGCCGCCTCCTGCTGCTGCTTCGCCGCCGCCCTGTCCAGGTCTTTGCTGAACCCCAGGTGCTCGAAGTGCACGCCAAACATGCCAGCCACGTGGCCCAGGTCGGGGTGGTTGCTGATCACGACGGGGATGTCGCAGTGCAGCTCGCCGCTGCGCTGGCGGATGAGCAGGTCGAAGAGGCAGTGGTCCATCTTGGACACGAGCACCGCCATGCGCTTGCGCTGCGTGCGGTACGAGATCTGCACACGTGACAGCGAGGGGCGAACGGCGCCAGGCAGGCATGGAGCAGGGGTCGGGCATCCAGGGGTGTGTGCGATGGCTGGACTGTTTGCAGTGGAAAAGGTTGTGGCCGGTCCATGAGCAGCAGCTGTGGCGGATGGCATGCAGCTGCTGTTTGCTCCTGTCTGCGGCAGCCAATGTGCTAGCCAGCAGCAGCCGTCCCCAGCGTTGCTGCAGCTGCCCAAAGCGCCTCAACCACCACCGCTGCATGCACCAGAGTGCTGGCTTTGCAGCCGACGTGCAGCTGGTCTTCCAACCAACTTGCATCCAGTACAACTGCTGCTAATGCACAGCTGCACATGATCTCATGCTAAGAACCGTCACATACTACCGGGTCGCGGTGAACGCCAAAGTCGGCCATGCACGATCACAAGTAATCAGCCAACTGCTCACCTTCCAGTCCATCTGGTAGCGCTTTGCCAGGTCAGCGACAGCAGTCTCCAACACAGCAAGGTTGCCGGTGCCAACTGAAATGTCCTGGAAGTCAAAGTGGATGCGCTGAAAGAATCGACTCTGTGCCAGCGTCTCATCGGTGAACTGATCACTTTGCAGAATGTTGCAGTTGAAGCCGAACAGCAGCTGCGCCAAAGCTGCCACCACGCCCTTGGCATCAGGGCATTGAACCAGCAGCACGCCTGTGGTGCCAACAGCACCAGCGCCGTTTTCCTCGCTGCTGGACAGCAGCTGCGGCGCTTGGGGAGCTGCTACTCGCTGCACAGGCAACTGCCGATGCCTAGAACGCCTGGACGCAGCTGCTGCTGTACGTACTGCTGCAGGAAGACGGCTGCTGCTGCTGTGGCAGTGCTGCTGGCACTGTTGGCTGCGCATCAGCTGCATGATGTTGCTATCAGCTGTGAAGAAACTTCCAGCAGCTCCGCAAGCTGCCACAGGTGGCTCGCACGGCTATACGCAAGGAAGACGCGACTGATGCCAGCAACCAGTGAAGAACACCCTTTTGTTTTGTTTGTGAACACCCAGTACCGACACAAGCTGGATCACATGCAAGTGTTATCATACGCCCAGAGGATAGACTGGCACACTGGTTGTCTTATGCACATCAGGCCCGGCATCCGACATGCACTGTTCCGACAACAGTGACAGGAGCGTCGCAAGTCAGAAAAGCGGGATGTGGGGCTTCCAGAAATTATCAGAACCTTTGTCTTTAGGTCAAAAATAAAGCAGAGCTTGTGGAGTTCGCCAACAGCAGCAGCAGCAGCAGCAGGAGAACAGGCAGCCCTCAAACCATGCAAGTGACAGCATATGATTTCTCGTGCCGTCATGGACCCTGATGCCCAAGACTAGCCTGAAGACAGTAAATAGAATCCAAAGTGTTTGGTGTTTGATACGATTGAAGCTGCTCACAGAGTGCAAGCGCCTGCTCCACTGCTGTCATGATTTCACAAGATTCCGTGCTCCTGTCGCTGTTAAATTCAAAATGCCGGGCAACTCTGAAGTGGATCCCTCAATTCAAAATCCACCTCCTGTAAAAAAGATGTGCGGGCTTTGCTGCACATGCAGAGCTGCAGCAGCAGGAGCAACGGCAGCACACGCAATTCCTTGCACTACCTGTAGCTGTCGTACCAGCCATCGCTGTGGAAAAACGTCTCAAATTACAGCTATATTTGGCAGCGGAATTAAAAGTACCACGCAGGCCGCGACAGTGGTCTGGGACTATTCCCTTCCCCTGACGCTCACACAGTATTGACACAGCTGGGACGCGACACGCTCTTGAGCACCAACAACAGCGCTGGACTGCTGTTGTCTCATTACAAAAAGGCACTTGGTCGAAAGCTGAACAACTGAATAATGATCTGGCGAAGCTCGATGACGCGTACCGCGTATGCGCTTGATCTGCCAGCAAGCATTGAGTTTAATACTGCTTTACACGACCGATTTAAGCTGCCTTACAACGACGGCGGGTTTAGCATGGGCTTCCAACGTTTGACGTCAGCAGGATTATGGTCATGGCGCACTCTTTCATGTTCGATCGCGCATACGGACTGCCAGTATACATCTATAAGGTCCGTTGTCAAGCAGCAATCCATTTTTATATGACTGGCAAACTGCCGAATGTAAATGCGTTGTAGCAACAGGCAAGTCATACTGTGCTTGCCGTCACGAGCGATGCAGGCAACAGCCACTGCAGCATGGAGTTTGTGTCTGTCGCGTGTTTAGCTGCTGTTGCTGTTGTCGCGTGTCGCTGCTGGTGTCCTACTGCCTGCTGCTGCAATGGCAGCATGCACATATGGAGATCATCAGTGCCTGTACATTCCTATGCATCAAAGGTTGAGACTGCATGCATAGCTCCATGCTTGTGACTGCTGCAGGCAGCAGCTCAGCTGGTCCCTTGTCTGATCTGTAAGCGCTGCTGACTTTGACTGCATTGTTTCTGTGCGCTGCAAACTGTGTCCGTGATGGCTTGCAGGACGCATATTTACTGCCTTTTGCCCGACGAGAAGCATACACATCCACTCGGCGGTCAGCAGCACGCTAACCCCTGTTGCAGCTGCTCTGCCACGTCAGCACAACCCAAGTACTGTTCTCCAGCCAGTAGCACAAGATATTAGCGCAGTGCAGGGCACGACAGCATCCAATCAACAGCGAATTTAGAGGCTACGGGGTTTTTTGTGGGGCCAACTGTCCAGTGCTGTAGTTTGTCAACATTGCAAGCTGTAGCAGGGTTGTTGCTGGGCACGTGGTTTCAACGTCAGCAGCAGCCGCACAGAGCGTGCTGACTGGTGTTTGGGTGGCAGCGGCAGCGGCTGTGCTGTGCCCAGCAGCATCATGAAGCACTCTGCAGACACTAGCGCAAGCACTGCTGCTGGGAGCAGAGCCAGGCACAGCAAGCGGCTGGACAGCAACAACAGCAGTGGCGCTGTTGACGCTGCAATCGCGGCAAACCAGGGTGCAGCACGAGCAGGCGCAGGGGCGCTGCATGCAGCAAGGCAGCTAGCACCAGAAGGCAGCGCTGCTGCTGCTGCTGCGGCGGCGGCGGCTGGTGATGCTGCCGTTGGCGGCGCAGACAACCAGCAGCAGCAGCAGCAGCCATCGCCGGCTGCCATGCTCCCCTCAGCAGGTGAGCTGCAGCAGCACATGGAGGAGTCCGCACCAGCGCCAGCACCTGATGCCGCTCTGACGCCGGCTGCCGCTGCAGCCGCTGCCGGCCCCGCCCCAGAACCTGCTGCTGCACACCAGCGGCAGCAGCAGCAGGGCGTCGAGCCTCTCCCCATCGCAGCCTCTTCAGCTGCTGCCGGCAGCCTTACCGCAGCAGGTGACAGCAGCAGCAGCAGCAGCCAGACGAAGCAGCCAACTGTCGGCTACAAGGCTCCCTCGGAGCTCACAGCAGCACCCTCCAAGGGCAAGGTGTCCATTGCAGGGCGGCGGCTGGCCACTGGAGAGGTTGTCGACGCGGACGTAATCACGCTTGCCGATTACTCAGCGCCTGGCGGCGGCAGCAGCACTAGCAGCAGCAGCAGTCAGCCGCCCGGCAGCAGCTGCTGCTGGGGGTGGCAGTGGTGAGGGTGTTGCTGCTGCTGCTGCTGATGATGGTGAGGCCGGCGTTCTGGGTGGGCCCTCCACTCCCATGCATGCAGGTGAGGTGCGGGTGGGCTGAGTGCGACGGTTGTTGTAATACTTTTGTAAGCATGGCTTCTGGTACAGCATCAAGAAAGCTGCTGGTGCTAGCATCATTCGGTCATAGCACTGTGCACTGACCGATCCATCGTGGTTGGTGGGCATGCCGCATGCGTCTAGGGATGAACCGCTGCCCGTTCGTGCGCCCATCATGCACGCCCACCCGTAGTATAAGCGCTTGGGTCGCGCATTCTGCAGCATTCCAAGCCATGCCAGGCGGCAGTTCGCTGCAAATGTTTCGTGCAACGCCTCCTGTGCCTTGCCGCAGCAGTCGGTGGCTTCATTCCATGTGCACTGCCAGGCGTATGCATCCCTCCCTGCATGCAGCAAACATCGGCCAAGGACAGCCCCAGTGATGAAGCCGCTTGGCACAACTTTTGCGCTGCTGCTGCATTGCTGCTGCCACTGCTGCTGCCGCTGTTGCACTTCCTGTTGCCTTCCACCCTGTGTGTACCTGCAGACGCCTCACGTGCACAGGCCCCGGTGACGGTCGCAACCGCCGACACGGCAGCAGCCCACCTCTCCACCACCATCCAGGAAACGACTGCGACAGCAGACCAGATCTACACCGCCCACGCAGCGGCAGCCGCAGCAGCAGCGGCAGCGGCAGCGCTGCACGGCGCCAGGGGCCTCGCCCTGCGCACTGCTGCCAACGTGGCAGAGGCAGCGGTGGACCCTGCCGCCGTTGTCGACTTCGACTCCAGCTGCCTCAACGTGCCGGCCAGCAGTGCGCAGCAGCAGCTGCAGCAGCTGGCTGGCGGCGGCAGCAGCACCGTCATCGCTGCAGACCTGGCGCCACCGGCAGGACCGCCAGCAGCGTCAGGCTGCTGTGGGCCAATCGCCAGCCTGGAGTCGTCAGGGACAGCAGCAGCAGGTGGTGTTCGCAGCACAGACGAGCATGGTGGTGCGCTTGCGGCAGCTGACGGTGGCGGCGCTCCCCCTGGGCATGTGCTGCCAGAAGACAGGCAGCAGATCTTGGAGACGGTGGACAGGCTGCGGGCAGCAGGGCAGCTGGCAGGGCCGAGCACCACCCCGCCTGCACCTGCAGCAGCAGCAGCAGCAGCAGCAGATCTCAGTGGGCTGGGTGGTGGCCGGGTGCCTGCACCAGAGGCAGCATCAGCGCGTGGAGAGGGTCCAGCAGCAGGCTTTGCCACAGTGGCCACTGTCCTGGTCGCTGCACCGGCAGTGGTGCACGCGCCAGCACCAGCAGCAGCAGCAGTGCGGCGGAGCCCGCAGCAGGAGACGGGCGGACGGAGGTGGTGCTGGCTGCACACGATGCTGCTGCGCGCGCAGCAGCAGTGGCGGGCGCGCTGGTGCACCTGGGGCAGCACGTGTGCGCCGCCGCTGATCTGGCTGACGTGGCAACGGAGCCAGCGATGCCGTGGATGCCGCTGCTGGTGGTGCAGCAGCACACCTGCAGCAGCAGCAGCAGCAGCAGCAGCAGCAGCAGCAGGCGCCTGGTGCACCTCCTACCTAAGGGACAGTGCCACGTCATCAGAGGATGGGCAGGAGGCAGCGGCAGCGGTCGGCACAAATGCAGGCACGGCTGGCAGCAGGAGCTCTGCAGCAGCAGCGGAGCCAGCCACGCCACCGACGGCAGTGCCACCCCCGCCCCAACCACCGTCCCCGCGCGATGCAGCCATGGCAGCAGGCGCGCCACCCGAGGCAGTGCATGCTGCGGCTGCTGCTGCTGCTGCCGCGGCAGAGGCCGCGGACTCGGGCAGGGCTTGCGTCGACGCGGCCAGCGACCCCTTTGCTGCGGCGACAGCAGCAGGCGCCGCAGCCGGCACGGAGCCCGTGGCTGGTCGGCTGGAGCCCGGCTGGGGGCAGCTGGTGCAGGTCGCGCCTGCTGCTGCCCCTGCTGGCTGCACAACTCAGCAGCGGCAGCGGCAGGCCAATGCAGGTGTGATGGATCGTGGTGCAGGCTCTTTGGCTGCCAGCCTGGGGGGTCCTGCTGGCGGAGGCGATGCGGCTGCCGCTGCTGACGCCGGCATCGAGGACCCGACGGAAGAGCAGATCGCAGCAGCAGCGCAGCTGGCAGCGGCAGTCGCGGCAGCAGAGGAGAAGCTACGGAGGGAGGAAGGCTGCGAGGCGGCGGATGGGGCAGCAGCTGGAGGTGCGCCAGCATCACCAGCGTCACCAGCAGCAGCAGCAGCAGCAGCGCCAGGCAGCAGCCCCACAGGCATGGCAGCTGCTGCAGGGCTGGCAGCAGTGGAGCCTGCCTGGGTGTCGCTGGTGGATGTGGGGCCCTCCACTCACCAACAACAGGCAGCGCAGGTGCAGAGCAGCAGCAGCAGCAGCAGCAGCAGGAGGAGGGCCGGCAGGTGCGCAACCAGAAGGGGGGCTGACAGGCATGGCAGCAGCTGCAGAGCTCGCAGCCGTGGAGCCGCCTGGGTGTCTTTGGTGGATGTGGGGCCCTCCACAGCAGCGGTGGCAGCAGACGGCAGTGCAGCATCCGCGGCAGCAGCCGTCCCTCAGGAGGCAGTCGCTGCAGCAGCAGCACACCCAGGTGCTGGGAGCAGCACCAGTGGCGGTGGCAGCGGCAGGTCTGCAGGCGGCGGCGGCAGCAGCAGCAGCAGCAGCAGCAGGGCGGACACCAGCCTGGGAGGACCCAGCGGAGCCCGTGCAGCAGCACTCGTTGCTGCTACGGTCGCGAGTGAGGAGCGCCGCTTCAGACGGCCCCGTACGCCCCCTTCAACATCAGCCCCTGCACGCGACGGCAGCAGCAGCAGCCAGCAGCAGCGCAAGCGATGACACAGGTGGCGGCAGCAGCGGCTTTGCGAGCGATGTCAGCAGCAATGACGGCAGCAGCAACGTCAGCCCGGTCCTGCCAGGTGCTGCTGCTGCCCAGCCCGACACAGCCGGCAGTGCGTCTGCAGATGCGGCAGCTGTTGGCAGCAGCAGCAGCAGCAGCAGCAGCAGCAGCCGCCGTGAAGGTGGAGGAACAGTGACAGTGGCAGAGGCAGACCAGCTGGGCTTGGGTGCTCCGCCTACTGCTGCTGCCACGAGGGCCATCTTTGACACGGTGCAGCAGGCAGTGCAGCAGCAGCAGCAGCAGCAGCAGCAGCAGCAGCAGCAGCAGCAGGGTGCTGGCGAGACAGGCCGGGCGTGTGGCGCAGTGCTTGGCAGCTGCCAAGGTGCAGACGCCTCAGCCGCCGACTTTGTGGGTGAGCCGTCAGCAGAGCCAGCGCCAGCACCTGCTCCCGCACCTTCAGCAGCAGCAGCAAGCGGAGCGCCTGCAGTGCTGCCGTCACTGACCCCAGCAGCCTCTGGTGCCACAGCAGCGCAGGCAGCGCCAGCGGGCGCGGCTGCAGCCAGGGCTGACATGGCGGCGGCGCCCACAGCTGCCAATGCGCGGCTGATGCACGAGTACCTGCTGCACAACAGCACCAGTGCAACCCCGGGGCAGCAGCAGGAGCGCGGCAGCAAAGGCGGCATAGGCGGCAGCAGCAGCAGCAACGCGTTCAGCAGCACCGCCAGTTTGTGTGGTGACGCGGCGGAGCTGAACCCTGCACTGCTGATGTCCCCCTCTGAGTCAGCAGCAGCAGCAGCAGCAGCAGCGGCAGACTCGTCGTCGTCGGAAGCAGCGCCAGCATCGCCGGATCCGATCGCACCTGCAGCGGAGTTGGCTGCAGCAGCAACACACCCATCGACAGCCTCCCCCGCGCCAGCAGCAGCGCTGCCCGACGCCACGGTGGCGGCAGCAGGCAGGGCCTTCATGCAGGGCGCTGCTGCTGCGCAGCTGATCCAGGCCGAGACCGAGGGAGGCTCCGGCAGCGGGGCAGCGCAGCACATGCTGTTCGGGCCCGACCCCCTGCCTCTGGACGTGCCGGCAGGGCTGGCAGCAGCACCTGCAGCAGCACCGCCCAGCATGGCACCCCAGGACGCGCCAGGCGGCAATGACCCAAAGCAGATGACAGAAAAGCCAGCGGCAGCAGCAGCAGCAGCAGCAGCGGCGGCGGCGCCAACTGGTGTCTCAGCGCCAGCTGTGAGTCAGAGTGCCAGCCTCACTGCTGCTACAACAACGCTGGACACGCTGAGTCAGCTGGCAGGCGCAGCAGCGACGGGCAGCGGCAGCAGCAGCAGCACTGCAGGCATAGGAGTCACCTCCCCGCTTGCTGGCACTGGGTTTGCCGTTCCAGTTACAGCGGCAATCGACAGCAGCAGCATCAGCAGCGCAGCGCAGCTGCCAGACGTGAGAGCCGCAGCAGCATTAGCTGCTGTGCCTGCCTTGGCATTCAGCTCAGGCACACCAGCAGCAGCGCCAGCACGTGCCGATGCGGACGCAGCCACCACTGCTCTGGGCGCCATGTGCAGCGGCACAGCAGCGCCTCTGCCTGCTGCTGTCCAGCCTGCCCTGCCTGACTCAGCAGCTGTTGCGGCTCTGCATGCTTTGCCTGCTGTCGTTGGGGCAGCACCCGGTGCAGCTGCAGAGCAGCAGGCGGGGCCGCCGACGGCCCTGCTGCCTGCAGCTGTCCCAGTCGGCAGCAGCAGCAGCAGCAGCAGCAGCGCCCCACAGATGCTGGACCCGTCTGCGGTGGCTGCACTGTCTGCTGCGGCGACCAGTGAGGGCCAGTCCCTGCTGGCGGGTGCAGCGCACGCAGCCGGCGACTCAGCAGGCGAAGCAGCAGCAGCAGCAGCAGCAGCAAACCCTGAGACTGCAGCTCTGATGACCAGGGCACCCGCTGCCATGTCGAGTGGCGCAGCAGCGGCGGCGGCTGCAGCCACGCCGGCAGCGGCAGCAGCTGCGGCCACGCCGGCGGCTGCAGCAATGCAGCAGGATGCTTCGTCCCCGACAGCAGCCCCCGTCGAGCTGGCGGCTGGCGACCTGGCGCACGTGCTGCCCATCATGGCCCCCGCAGGCGTGGCAGTCGAAGAGCCGCTGCCGGATGTTGCCTTCACCACCAGCGGCAGCAGCAGCAACGGCGGCGCTGCCTTGCCCGCCCCAGCAGCAGCAGCAGCGGCGGCAGCGGCACCGCCGCACCCCAGCAGCACCGAGGAGCTGCTGGTGCAGGGCCTGGCCCTGTCCCGCACCTACGACCCGCTGCTGGTGCGCCTGGCGCTGCAGCCGCAGCGCACGAGCTCGACGCCCCACGCGCTGCAGCCGCTGTCCGCCATCCTGCCAGCGGCAGGGGTGGCTGCCGCGCCGTGGGCCGGGGGCCTGCCCGCACTGCCTGGCAGGCCTGCGGCTGCAGCCACGGGCGCCGCTGACTCAGCGCTGCAGGCAGCGGAGGCGTCAGCGCTCGCAGCGGCGGAGCTCGCCGTTGCAGCAGCCGCAACGCAGCTAGCGGCGCGCGACGCAGCTGCAGCTGCTGCTGCGACGGCTGGGCTGGAGGCGCAGGCGGCGGCTGCGGCAGTGGCGACGGCTGAGGCCGCTGCCGGGCTTGCTGCTGCCGTCGGTGCGGAGAGCCTGGCGGCCCTGAGCGGCGCCGTGCCGCTGAGCATCGCATCCGAGGAGGTGCTGCAGAGGTGAGCGCTGCCGCATCGGCACTGGGGTGGCGAGGTGGGTGTGGCGCCGCGTCCGTCTGGCTGTAGGGCGTTGTCCTGTATGCAGCAGCGGTCAGTCAACACGCCGTGAGTGCTGCCACATTGCAGCAAGAGTAGGAATGAGAGTGTGTCTGTGTCTGTCCAGCTGTAGGGTGTCGTCCTGTATGCAGGGGTGGTCCGCTGGACTTGCGGCCATCTCATCTCGCAACAAGCAACTTGTCACATCACATGTCACCTGTTGAGACGCCGCTGCTCTGGCATGTTGTGGCTGTCTGTGGAAAGTCATGTAAGTGCTTTGCTGCATGGCGGTCTTCCGCAACAACCCGACCCTTGGCTGAGGCTGGGGAGTATGCGGGGGGGGGGGGGGGATGCACGACAGCTTGGTTCTGTTGCAGCTGGCCCGTCTGCGACTGGTTTGCTGCAGGCAGGTGATGGTCATGGCGGCGACGCGACCAGCCGTGCAAGGGCAAAAATCACAGGTCGTCTATTCTGTATGTCACAGCTGCATGAAGCACACTGGGCGCTGGCCGACAAACCAGTCCCTGCCGCAGCCATCCACACGAGTGACACCCCCCTGAACTGCACTCATCGCGTTACGCATGACCTGCCTGCAGCAACCTTGCGGCGGCGGCTGCCGCGCTGGACGAGCTGGACTCGCCGCTGGCCCGGCAGCGCACCGGCAGCATCAGCCTCACGGCCGGCCTGTCGGCAGCACCAGGAGACCTGGACGCAGCAGCAGCAGCAGCAGCAGGGGTGGGCTCTAGCGTCGAGGCTGGCCGCAACGGATGTGACGAGGCGCAGTTCCCTGGGTTCAACAGAGCTGCCCCAAAGACGGACGCTGCAGCAGCAGGTGCGCATCGGCGACCAGGGACGCCTCGAGCGCAGCGGACGCAGGGGACGCGGGCGATGAGCAGACACCGGCGCTGTCGGCTGAGGGGCCAGCGCCAAACACACGTGCTGGTACGAGCAGCAACAGCAGCAGCTTTGGCAGCACCGGTGCTGCGTCTGTGGCAGCAGCAGGCGGTGGTGGTGGTGGTGGTGCTGCTGCCGCGGCCAAGGCCGATGAGCTGCACCGTGTGCACACCAGCTCAGGCTACTTCCTGGCCAACTCGGCCATCACAGATGCAGCTCTCAGACGGCAGCAGAGCGACCGAGAGCCAGCAGCAGCAGCAGCAAGTGGTGGGGAGGGTGCTGCAGCACACGGCCCTGGCTCAGCTCCCCTGAGCCTGCACAGGGCTGACACAGACGCAGGCTACTTCTTGTCGCCCAAGGCAGGCACCGCAGCGCCAGCAGCGGCAGCGGCAGCCACGCCGTATGGCAGCATCGCCGAGGATGCCGCGGCTGAGGCAGCAGCCGCGGGCGAAGTGCCAGAGCCAGCTGTGGACCCAGCAGGAGCAGCAGGAGAGGCAGCAGCAGCAGCAGCAGCAGCAGCAGGTGTTGCTGCGCCTCAAGCCAGGGAGGCGCTGTTTGATCCAGAGGAGGCCCCGCTGCTGCCAGCAGAGGCCAGGGCTGGCGGCAGCAGCAGCAGCAGCAGTGTGGTGGGCGAGGGAGAGGGTGAGGCGCCAGCAGGGATGCAGGCGAGCCGGCAGCAGCAGCAGCAGCAGCAGCAGGTGGCTCCCAGTGCAACAGTGTGTTGTCTGATGGTGAGGCTTTTGAGGAGGCGCTTGAGGAGTTTGAGGACGGGGCCGCCCTGCCGCAACACGAGGCTGCCGCTGGTGGCACCAGCGGCAGCGGCTGTGAGGGTGGTGAGAAGCAGCAGCAGCAGCAGCAGCCTCCGCCCAAGCAGGCTAGCACCGAGCAGGGGCAGGGCGGTGAGGGAGGCAGCGCGCCAGCTGCTCATGCGCCAGCTGGACCTGCCTAGGTGCTGCATACGTGCTGCGTGAGCTGGGCTGGTACAGCGGACACGGCTGGCGTGGTGTGCAGTACGGCTTGGAGGGGTCGAGTTTGAACAGGCGTCGAGTTTGAACAGGCCGCTGCGAGGTGTCTGTACCGCAGTACATGTGTAGCGCACCTTGGCTGGACTTCATGCAGCCGCATGGCGTGCTGCTTCGACTCGCTTGTCCATGCGGCTGCTGTGTGTGTCTTGGAGTTCCTGTTCATGTGTGGTTGTTTGCACGATGGGCTCCTAGCTGGGGTCAGGCTTGCTTAGGTTGTGTGTCCAGGATGTATGCCACAGCCGGCAGGTGTGACTTACGGGGTGCGCGATCACGGCAGCTTTGCGGGTGAGTTATTGTGCAGCAGAGTTTGCTTGCGGGTGCCTTTTGCTTTTCAAGCGTTGCGCATCCGTGGCCGGGACAGCCAGCAACTCAGTTTATCATGATGGATGAGTCTGCGGATGCGTGCTGGCTAGAATGGGGTGGGGAGTGCAAGCTACAAGCTCACTCTGCTTGGCTTTCCTGCTGGTCAGAGTACTGCCGCTTCTTGCAGGCATGCCCCTTGGTGTGTTGTCACTGCTCGTGAGCGCGTCCGTGTTGCGTCGTGTTGCGCCGCCATGGAGCGGCCCGTGGTGTGTGTGAACTGCGTGGGCGGCTGCAGGCTGCTCACCCTGAGAGCAGACGTGGCAAGACTTGCAGGTCATTGTGGAGCCGTAGGCGCACGCAAGCGTTGCAGCTGCGGTGTTGACTGTACATTACCTTGGATCATGTAGGGTGTCATTCAGTGTGCCGCAGCATGCTCGACCAGGGCGCATGCTTTGACGGTCGTGTGGAGTTTATGTTGAGCAGTGCATACTAAACGTGTGCACACGCTGAGCGCTTCATAGTGTGCGTTCAGCGCCA
Source organism: Scenedesmus sp. NREL 46B-D3 (assembly GCA_014080715.1). NCBI lineage: Eukaryota > Viridiplantae > Chlorophyta > Chlorophyceae > Sphaeropleales > Scenedesmaceae > Scenedesmus > Scenedesmus sp. NREL 46B-D3. The sequence goes on along the minus strand of JACERP010000139.1, from coordinate 106,973 downwards.
CATCCTAGTATGTTTGACCGGTCCAACACCTCTGGGGGTACCCAGCTCTGGCATAGAGCGTTGGAACTTTACCCACTCCCACCGTCTGATCTGGCTAAATCAGCAACCCATATATGGTTCAACTGTATAGTTCAACTATATAGTTGCCTCAGTGGCGGTTGCAGTCAATCTGCGCATGTTATGCAGAGTCTGGCATCGGCAATGGGTGTGACGGAGTGATCCTGACTGGTAGCACGTGCTACTGCAGTGCACTGCAGTGCTCATCCCCTGTGGTTTCAGCAGCCTGCTGGCAGTACTATGGCAAGATCATGCCATGGGAGCTGGCCAGCTGCCACTAGCAGTACTGTGCTCAATTACTAACTATGACAACACATGAAACAAGTACGTTGTTGAACTTAGTTGAGTTGTTACTTTGCCTCCATGCCTCTCTTCGTTTCTTCATGTCAGTGAAACTTTCATGCCTTTGAAAAGCATGCAGCCCAGCTTTGGCTGTTCAAGTCGCATAACACTGCCTGACTGGTACAAAGTGGCTGCCCTCACTGGAGAATTACCGCTGCATCCCTGCACAGACTGCGCCACCAGATGCAACACGCTATGCTTCACAGCCTGCAGTTTCACCCCCCTCGGCCCTAGTCAGGCCCTGCTGCATTCTTTGCTGGCCGGACTGCTCAGCGAGTCAGCTTAAATCAGTGCCGGTACAGCAACAACCACTGCTGCTGCTGCAGGCCTGCCAAAATGCACAAGTTTCAAACCCAGAACTCTGGACGTGTGTCGCAAACGTACAACAATAAGGACCGGGATCTACTCCTCACACATGCAACATGAGCAGCCTGGCATGCAGGGGTGGGGTGACGCTGCTTGCTTGCTTGCCCTTCGCTGCTGCTTTAGAGTGCTTCTTTCTTCTTGACATGCAAGCCTGCAAGAAGCCATCTCCTCACGTCAGATCTATCGTCTCAACCTGCTGCTGCTCAGCCTGTGCCAGTGCCACCTTGAGCTCCTTGTACTCTGCATACATGGCTGCCCACTGAGCCTGCTTCTCAGCTGGCAACCGCTGCCCCTGCTGCCGCAGCTGCTCCTTCAACTGGTCCCCTGCCTGCAGCCCCTTCTTGAGCACGTGCTTGCGCTGCTTGAGTTCAGACAGGGTTGGCACGCGCCCGTCCAAGGTTTGCACCCAGGAGGAGCTCGCCGGTCTGCTGCTTCGTGAGAGGTGCTGCTGCTACGGTGGCTGCTGCTGCTGCTAGCCCGGCCCGCACTACCGCCGCTGTGCTGCTTGTCTTGATACGGCTTGCCACCGATGCTGCTGGTAGTGCTGGTGCTGTTGCCCTGCTTGCATGCCTGCTGCTGCTGCTGCTGCTGCGGGGGTGGTGGTGGTGGCAGCGGCTGCTGTTGCTCCTCTTTCATAGTAGGTGGCGGCGGTGGGGGGTATGGCAGGTGCTGCTGCTGCTCTGCTGCTGCTGTTGCTGAGGCCTAGGGTGGAGGTGGGGGTGGCAGCCTCTGCTGAGCTGACTGCTGCCACTGGCCGCTGCCAGCGGAGGAGTAGTCAGCTGCAGCTGCAGTGCCTGATCCGACCTGGCTCCTGCCTGCAGCCCCCCCGTAAGGCACCCATCCTTGCTGCTGCTGCTGCTGCTGCTGCTGCTGCTGCTGAGGGAGATGGCTTCCTGCAGCCGGCTGCTGGCAGCTGCACTGCTTGGCTGCAGGTCCAGAGCGGGCAACCTCAGCGGTTGACAGGCGGCATGCTGCTGCTGCTGCTGCTGATGGTCTGCATCCCAGCTCGGTTCACTGTTGGTGATGTCTGCAAGTGCAAGTGGCCTGGGCACAACAGCCGCTCCTGCAGCTGTTGATTGGTTCTGCTGCTGCTGCTGCTGCTGCTGCTGGGGGTCCAGCTGCTGCAGCTGCTGCTGAGCTGCCTGCAGCGCAGCCTGCAGCTCTAGCTGCCGAGCCTTCAGCTGCAGCATCAGGCGGAAGATGCAGCACAACCGGTTGCAGCGGCGACGAGTGGCATTTCAACATTGCACGCGGTGGCAATACAAGCTGCACCAGCTGGCCGTGCTTGCAGGACTGCACACACCAACACGTGCGCCATACTCAGCCAGCACACCAACTGAAAGGCAGAGTAACTGCAGCCCGACGGCTTGCATGTCAGCTGCCCTGAGCGCCTGTGTCAAGTGCCAGCCAGCCAGACAAGAACAACATTGTAAGCTAGCTGCATGCATGCCAGCTGGGTGGGGACGTCAGGCGGCCTGGTGCTGTTGGCAGGGCAGCACGCTCACCCTGTTGCCGCCATCAGGCAGGCGGGGCCCGACCGTTGCCAGGTCAGTCGTGACGCGTGTCAGCTGGTGCTGAAGCTGCTGCACCTCGACCTGCAGAGCATCGCGGCGCTGCTGCCTCGCCTGGCGCCCCTCCTCCTGCGCACTCCACTGCTGCTGCTGCAGTCCACTTGCTGCGGCTCTGCCAGCTGCCGTCGCCTCGCAACCTCTGCTGCCACTGCTGCCTGCGCCGGCACCACCCCCAGTGCTGCTCGCGATGTTCAGCGATGACAGCATGTTGCTGAGCTCGGCAGCTGAGGGCCCTGCCGCTGCCGCTGCCCCTGCAACAGCCCTTGAACCGCGCGCGCGTACCAACTGATCCGCGACCCAGGCCCGTGCATCCCTGCTGCTGCCGCTGCTGCGGATCCTGGCATGGCCTGCCCCTGAGGGTTCAGGTGTTTAGCGTCCAGCTGCAGGTGCTTGCCTTCAGGGTCGTGGCGGCTGAACAGCAGCCGTGTTCGCTGGTGCCCGCGCACAGCGCATGCGCCTCCAGCCAGGACATGTGGGCGGCGATGCTCGCCAGGTCAGCGCTGCGCTTGTGCTGCTGCGTGAGCAGCTGCTGCGTCTCGCTGACTGCCAGTGCTGCCGGGTCCCACTTGAACAGCTCGTGCAGCTCCTGGTGCGTGAAGTACCTGACAGCGGTGGCGTGCAAACCAGTGCAGCAGCAGCAGCAGCAGCAGCAGCAGCAGCAGCAGCAGCGGCAGCGGCAGCAGCAGCAGAATGAAGGAGAGACCATTATGATTGACATCAGGGGGTCTGCATCAATTGAGAGTAAGCAGGCAGCATGTCCAGCACCTCCTTGCAGGTGTGTTGCCAAAGTACTTGCTTTGCTGCGTGCTTTACCATGCCGACTTTGATGGCTGCGGCAGGTGCTAGCCTACACACGTGTTGCATGCATCGATGAGTGAGCCACTCGCGGTGGGTGCACACTCAAACACCCGCGCAGGTCAAGCTGGGTTGGGAGGCCTTGCGTGCCGATAAGGAGGCCTTGTGTTGCGTCGTATGCGTGGCGCCCCACCTGAGCTGCACGCTCTGCTGATTGGCCGACCATGCAGGCTGCACACTGTCATGGCTGCGGCAGATGCCACCAGCCTACGCAGCATGTGTTGCGCAGTGTGCGGGCGCCGCACCTGAGCTGCACGCCCTCCTCCATGCCAGCCCTGCTGAGGCCGCCCTTGAAGACCTGCTTGCGGTAGATCTTCTCCTCCACGGTGCCGCACGTGACCAGGCGGTACACCACGACGTCGCGAGTCTGCGGCAGGCAGTACAACGCGGCGGCAGTTGGGACGGCGGTTTGAACGGCAACGTGACGCGGGGTGAGTGAGGGGCACAACGTGTACAGCCCACAGCACCAAACGAGGGTGCATCCATGCCACACGTTGTGCGCAGGGACGGCACCGTGCACACACCATGCAGTGGAGGCAGCAGCAAGCAGGGGCGCAATGAGAGCGACTTGAGGTGGCAGCTGCCAGTGGCCAAGTAGGAGCTGAGCAGCAAGCGCGCAGCAGCTGCACGGCGTGCGGCGCCGCACCTGCCCGATCCTGTAGGCCCTGTCCACGCTCTGGTTGTCAGTGGCGGGGTTCCACGACGGGTCAACGATGACGACGCGGTTGGCCGCCGTCAGCGTCAGCCCCAGCCCGCCAACCTGCAGGGGCAATGACACCAGGGGCATGGAGAGTGCAGCAGTGTGGTGCGGCGACCGGGGCAGGTGGCAGGCAGGACAGCAAGTCGTTGCAGGCGGAGCGACAGCACGCACGCAGGCTTGGCAGACCGCGCAGTGCACACTGCATCTGCACACTGTGCGCCAGTGGGTCTGCAGCTGTTCCTCTTGCGTTTGCGGTTCTCACTCCCGCGCGCACCTGTGTGGTGAGCAGGAACACGGGTATGCGGCTGCCTGCTGCCTGGAAGCGCTCCACCTCAGCCTGGCGTGCATCCGTGGACGACATGCTGCCGTCGATGCGGCAGAACGACCAGCCGCGTGCGACGACAGCAGCCTGCACCAGCGGGGCAGCAGCACAAAGCCTCTGCAGCTCAGGGTGCACACACCAGTCAGTATGGGCCAGGCAGCTGCAGCAAGCAAGCAGCGCACGCTACCTGGCGCACGCACGGCATGCGCCGCATGGCGCCCGGCCAGCACAGCAGCAGGCGGCACGTGCAGCTGTGACCTGAGACTGCACACCCGTCACCTGCAGTATGTCCAGCATGACCCGGCTCTGGCTGAACACCAGCGTCCTGTGCCCGCCCGCCACCAGGCCCCTCAGCAGGTCGGCCACGAACAGCGCCTTGCAGCTGGCCTCGGGGCCCTTGGTGCGTATGCCGTCCAGCAGGCGGTCCTGCAGGCCCTCAGCAGCGGCCCAGCTGAGGAACTCGTCGGAGAAGCCTGCGGCACGCAGGACGCGACACAGCAGCGCCACACCGCACCTTGCCTTGCGCTGTGTCCGCAGGGCGGGTTGCATCAGGCTGCACAGGTGCTCGTGTATGGCCATACATCTGAAGGGTGACTGTGGGGTTCCAGTTTGCCGGGGCAGCGGTTCACAACGCTGGCTGCGCATGCCTTAGTCCAACTCGCTTGCGGCGGTTGTGTGCATGCACCGTGTCGCAGGGTGGTCAGAAGGCTGCAGATGAGGGAATGCCATACGTCGCATTCGTCAAGATCAAACTGCGGACAACACAACAAGACTAGACCACTCCTCTGCGCTGCTCAACCCGCTGCTGACTGCAGCCGGCCCACGTCGCCTCGTACTTCCTCCAAGCAGAAGCCACATTCATTGCTAACAACATGCAGCACCGCTGCCCCGCACCTGCATTGACCAGTGATGCCGCAACAGCTGCACGGCCCTGCACAGCTTTGCTGATGCAGCCGCTGCCGCAACTGCCATCTGATTCGCTGCCCACGTCGTCACCGCTGCCACTGTCACCGCCGCTGTCGCAACCGCCATCATCATCATCGTCATCGACAATGAAGCCGTCCATGCTGCTGCGGCGCTGGTTGGTGCCCTTGCTGCTCTTGAAACTGTGCTTGGAGTTGCCCTGCTGGCCACGTGTGCTGGCTGCAGGGTAGCAAAGATGCAAGCAACCGCAGCAACATCAGCAGGCAAGTTGACAAGGGATCTGAAGGCTGTATGAACAGGAGGTGGATGCAAAAAACAGGAAATGGTTGGCTTGGGGGCTGCTTTGCAAGCACCAGATACCGGCGACTGCGGCAGTCCCCGAGCATGTTGCAAACCCCAACAGCACCAGCGCTGTGGCGAAAGTGCTCAGTGCTGCACGCAAACAAAACACAGCTGCACTTGCTACGCAACACACGATGCCCTGCACTGACCTGCAGCACCCCACCGTACCATTCTACGCACTCGCTACCGCCAGGCCCTGCCTCGGCCTGTGGCTCACCTGTCAGCACCAGCTTCGTCGCCCGCTCGCTCAGCAGCGCCGGGTGGTCGCACACCTTCTTCAGCACCGTCAGCGCAGCCAGCGGCGACTTGCTGCTGTTCAGCGCAGCCTTGACGGCATCAGACTGCAGGAAGGCCTCGTAGATGTGCCGCTGCAGCGGCTGCAGGCGCAGCCACACCACCAGGTCGTGCTTCGCGCCCATCATGGCAGGCACCGCCGACCCCCCAACTGCCGCTGCTGCTGCTGCTCCTGCAGTCGCCGCCCCGCCGCCGTCGTCCGATGCAGCAGCTGCTGCAACCACAGCGCCGCTCCCACCACCAGCCGTCGAGCTGCCAGCACTGCTGCTGCTGCTTGCGCCGCCCCCGCCAGCGCCACCACTGCCAAACACCTCTCTCTTCTCCCTCCGCAGCAAGAACGGCCCCACGATGCGCCGCAGCTCTGCTGCTTTGGCTGCCCCGAGCTCGCGCACCCGCAGCCCCGCACTGCGGTCCTGCCCCGCCGCGATCGGCTTCTCAAACGCCGCCTTGAACTCGCGCGGGCCGCCCAGCAGGCCCGGCACCGCAAAGTCCAGCAGCGCGTGCAGCTCGGCCAGGTTGTTCTGCACCGGGGTGCCGCTGATGATGACGCGGCACACCGCGCGCAGCTCACGCAGGCGCTGCGCGAGCTGGGTGCGTGCGTTCTTCACCTGCAGGCGACGCACAGCGCAGCAGAGCAGGGCACAGAGACCGACGCAGCAAGGCAGCAACGCAGCAAGAAGGAGTTGTGAGGCTGACGGAAGATCTGCGGTTTGGACATGCCCCCCTGAACGTGCCACTGTGCTGCATATGCCACTCTACCACGCAAGATCCGCTGCTGTTCAGGCAGGGCAGCGCCGCCAGCACGCGGCTTGTTTGTTGTTCTGTGCCTGCCTCACCAACGCAACGCCGCCTCAATCAAACACACCACAAACATCTTGACCACCAACCACTGCTGAGCAGCCTGTTCCACGGTACATGTGACTGCATGCGTGACTGCGGTGCACCTTATGCCCCTCGTCCAGGATGATGTAGTCCCACAGGATGCGGCGGCCCTCGGGCGGCTGCAGGCAGAAGGGGTCCTCCTCGTCCTCATGCTCGTCAACATCTGCAGAACACAGCAGAGGCACAGGAGGACGAGACGGGGTGTCACAGTGGCGGCTGCAGGCAGGCGGGTTGCTCGGCGGCACGGGCAGCGGGCGGAGCCCGCGGCATCAAGATCGTCAGCATCTGCATCTGCGGCGTGAATTCTGAGCGACGAGGGACGCACGTGCGAATAAGCTGGATGAGGTGGCAACCGCCAGGGTTGTGCTGCATGTGTGCAAACAAGGTCGTGTCATCTGCAGGCGGAACAAGGCATGTGCTTGTCACAAACCGATCGCTGGGCAGCATTGCGGAGCATTGGCAGACCAGCAAGGCACCCCGCAGGGATGTCCAAAGGTTGAAGCATGCATGAGGCGGCTGCCACCAGCAGCACACCCAGCAGACCGCCAACCCCCGAGCTGCTACAGACGCCACAGTGCGCCTGTGTCAGAACAGTTCACTCACCAGGCTAAGCAGCACCGCAATGGCCCCCCTCACGACAGATGCTTCATGTGCATGCCAGTGCTGCTGCCCTAATGCTGCGCTGCTGCACCCAAGCGGTCCCCAGCTGTGCCGCATTGGGCAGCAACACGCCATAGGTTGTCAGCAGCACTACCTCTCCTTCCGTGACTGATGATGTCACAGCATGCAGCTCACACCTCCCACCTGCTCAGTCTGCTGCCTTTGCATCACGTCTCAATCGTGCAGCGCCGTGCACCTGATGCCACACGCACTCAGCAGCACATCTCCATCTGTGCACACCCTGCACCATCACCAGCTGCCCGCCACGCGACGCAGCCCACCTCACCTCGCGCTGCTGCACCCAGGCCAGCCCTCAGCTGCGCCGCGTTGTGCAGCACCATGCCATAAGTGGTCAGCAGCACGCCGCCCCTGCCCGTTACGGCGCGCAGCGCAGCAGCCCGCTCGCCCTCGCTGCTGCCGTGGAAGCAGTGGCTGCGCGGGCCCATGCCGCACACCCGCAGCTCCTTCTCCCAGTGCGACAGCAGCGTCTTGGGCGCCACGATCATTGCACGCACCGCACCGCTGCTGCTGGCGCTGCTGCTGCTGCTGGTGGTGCCGAACGCGTTGCCGTGCCTGCTGCGCTGCAGCGCTCCTGCGAGGAAGCCGGAGCACTGCATGGTCTTGCCCAGGCCCATGTCATCAGCCAGGATGCCGCCCTTGCGCATCCTGCAAGCAGGCGCATGCAGGAGCAAGGGTTTACTCAGGACCGTCAAGCCAACACCAGCACTGCATGGTCGTGCCTGGGCTCATGTCCAGGATGCCCACCTTGCGCATCCTGCAAGCAGGCAGATCAGGACAAAAGCGTTGTGGTAGGCACCACCCCACCACCAAGGGAGGGCCATGTGCACCAGCCATCCTGCCGCCCAGCACACCCCTGCAAGCAGGCCGTGTGGTCCAGCAGTGCACAACAGCCGCAGATGTACAGGTAGCAGGCTGTGGGAGGCTGCAACGCACGATGTGCAGTCTGATGCACATGACAATGCTTGAGCCACCCCGGCAGGCAAACCGCTGATGTTCCAGCACTGCTGTCGGTGCACATGCAGCTGCAGCCACAGCTGGTGGTGGGAAGTTGACAGCATCCTGACGATTTGACTCGTGCAGGCAGCAGGCCTCTTCCTCACTGCTGCCACTGCTGGCATGCCCCCTTGCGGGCAGATGCTGCCACACCTCCCACCTGTGCAACCCCCACAGCCATTTCACGCCCTGCACCTGATGGGGATACAGCTTGCAGGCAACCTTGCTGTCAAGGCAGAAGCCCCCCTCCAGCACCAGCGCACCGGCGGATGCAGCCGCTGCTGCTGCACTGGACTGCTGCTGTGCTGCACCCTCCGCTTCCTCCCTGCCGCTATGATCATGTGCTGCGGCCAGTCTGCTGATGCTTGCTTGCGCATCATCCTCAGAACCACCACCGTCATCTGGGCTGGCAGCAGCAGCCTGAGGGCGTTGTACTGCCCTGCCGGCTGCTGCTGGCTGGACCGCTGCTGGCAGTGGCCTCCTGCTGTGCAGCACAGCTGCCAGCTGCTCATCATCGTCCTCACTGCTGCTGCTGTTGTTGCCACTGCTGGCATCATCTATCTCGTCTGTAGCATCAGCACTACTTCCCTGATCAACATCACTTGCATCTTCTGCTGCGCTGTCACTCAGTCCTGCTGCTGCTGCTGCCTGCCTGTCGTTGCCTTCACTTGCGCCGCTGCTGGCAACACCGGAAGAGGCAACAGACGGGTCCTGAAACTGCTCGCGTTTGCTGCCATGGACTGTGACTGCATTACTCCTGCTGCTGCCTGCAGTGGCACCAGCAGTGCTGGGTGTGGGCTGCAGCCCTGTGCTGGCCTTGCTGCTGCCACTGCTTTGACTGCTGGATGAAAGGTCGAAGACCTTTAGCATCCCTGCAAGGTCATCTACGTCTTCATTGCCTTGCTGCTGAGTCGCGGACGCAGCAAGGTCTTGTCGGACCAAGCGGCTGCGTCCCTGTTTGCTGCTGCCAGCCTGGTTTGCTGCCGCTGCTGCTGCACTGAGTGTCTGCTGTGCTGAACCATCTGACTGCTGAGAGTCAGAGGCCGGCAGTTCCAGGGCCGCTGCATGTGCACTTGCGCTGTGTGGCCTGCAAGCAGCAGCATCAAGCCTGCGCTGGCGCTGTTCTGCCAGCTGCTGTATAAGCAGTGAGGTGCTCTGCTTATCCTCTGATTGGTGTCTTTGACGCCTGCTGCGGTCCATGAGTAGGGAAGATGTGGTATGCTCAGTGCACGCTGTACCAGCAGTTAATCTAGCAAGGTTCAGTGCAGTAGCACAGAGAAGTGGGCTCCTGTGCAGTTCTCATTGCTCCCAACGGTCCGATGCTGCTGCGGGCTTGCATGCATGCACAGCTTTGGATCAGCTATAAAAGCAGCATTCGTGTCAGGGAGTTGGTTAGCATGCTGACGGTGCAGTGAAGCCACACCGCGGTTTGAACTGGACAGGCGAATGACATGACGACCACGAAACTCCCGCTTCACAATCTCTCTGCGATTGCTGTGTTGTGTTCGTCAAGGATCTCCGTATATCAATTGCAGTTTGTTCGTGTGTACGGCTGATCTTTTTTCGCACTCGCCTTCTCTTCACCGGGATCCGCAGCTGCATGGCAACTCAATTGAATCGTGCATTGCCCTTTACATTTGGCAATCCATCATCAGCGCGTCAGCACCAGCGGCAGCGGCTGCCTGCTGTTCGCCGGGCAGCAAACCCACAGCAGCAGCATGAGGCTGAAACAGCAGCACCACCGTCAGATGCTGGCAGGCCCGCGCCGTGCTGGCGCATAACAGAGCAGGGAGAGCTTTTGAGCGACGTTCATCACCTTGAGCAGTCATTCCTGCAGCCATCTGCTGCTCCCAGCCCCAAGCCTGCTGCAGCATTGCAGGCTACAACAGCACAAGTAGCAGCAGTAGCAGCCACCGGCGCAGTTGCAGCTGGAGCTGGAACAGCAGCTGCATCAGGCAATACCAGCAGCACCGGCTTGCGCCTGCGGCTGCGCAGTTCATACATCCGTCAGGCGTTGCCACTGCACAGAACAGTGCGCACAGCAGAGCAGAAGCTGGGTGCAGAGCTGCCAGCAGTTGGCTTTGCCATTCTGCTCATGGTGGCTGTCATCATGTATGATAGGGGGTGGAATAACGTGCTGGACCGCTTTGATGACTCTGTGCTGGGCGATGTGTGCTGCATGATAGGGGGTTTGGGCATGGTGTTTGGCGTGAAGCTGATGGGCTGGCAGCCCAAGGATTATTTCAACGTGTGATGCTTGTGATGCCTGCACTGTGCAAGTCCTGGAATTTGTTTGCATCATTTATACAATGCATTGCACATTCCAGCAGGGTTATACATGCGTTGGGGCAGAGTTGCAACGGCGTTGCACACAGATGGGTTCAAAATGGTGTAGGGCGTGCAGTATGTAAGCCTGGACTTTAATGCTAGGGTCCATCCGGCCAGCCAACATGGATTGTCCGGGGTGATTTTGGGCAAGCAGTGAACTTGATTTTCATCAATGCTTGTCGTTTGCACTGCTGCCATCTGCTTACTACGCCGGATGTGGGATTGCATGGTACCATCACTGGATAGCATGGGGCCCTCGCCGCAGCCGCGCTTGTACCAGGAGGTGTGTGCCAGCGTCCACAGCATTCTATTTTTTCCCAACTGAGCAAAGCTCCATGTCTACTTGGGCAGAAGGTTGGTTCACACATGTTCACACGCGCAACGTGCCGGTTGCAAGCACATGTTAGGTGTACAATGCGGTGGTTCGCGGAGCTGTGTGCTTTTGTCAGGGTGTGGGTTTTTGAGTGTCTTCTTTGAGCGTGAGTGCAAGCGTGTGCGTGTACCTTACCTGGAATGCATTGTTCCATCGCTGTGCCACAGAGTGGAGTGTTTTGTGGTGGGTTGCGCTCTCGCTACCTTAGTGAGTCATCAGTGATGGCAGCTGTGCTGTTGGTATTGGTGCACGCAGCTTGCTTCTGCCAACCATCTGTTTGTAAGCTTGGACATTGTCCAGGTACCCAGAGCAGTGGTGCAGCATCCTGCGCTGCGCTCTGTGCAGTTCTTCACTACATGTGACATGCAACGGTGCTGTGCGCCGTACTTTGCTTCAACGGGCTCTCATTTGCCATGAGCCGCCTTGCTTTAAATGTTGCTTGCAGGCTGCAACCAACCTGCCACTAAATAGTTATCACTTGAAGAGTTCAGCCCGGGTGCTGATGGCTGTCCTGCTGTACCTGCTGTCAATGCTGATCACATATGTCAGCTACAGCATTCAACACTGCTGGCAGCAGCGAAGCCAGCATTGCTTGCATGCGCAGTCTTGCATGACAGATTTGGGTGCTTCGCTTGTCCCTGCTTTCTTTTCCTGCTGAACTACAGTGCTGCTGCCTGTACAGCGTGTTTGAGCGGCGCATTGCTCTTGAGAGGGCTGCCCCGGTGTTGTGGTGTTCATTATTGCTGAGATTTACTTTGTTGCAACAGTGTGCAAGGCAGCAGCTGTGACTCTTGGATACTTAGTTTACTGCTGTGTGGCGCGGCAACTCGCCACTTGAAGTGATACACATCAGTACAACCATGGCGCAGTACAGTGGGTGGAGCCAGCTTTGCTTACCAAATACCAAATACCAAAGTAGGGCCACAGGCCCACCCACTAAGGAGCCAAACAAGGCTCATGGGGTCCCACAGCAGCCAAGGAGTACCAGTCCAACCAACTAATCCGAGGCCTCAACAAGTTCTGAGGATTCTGTCTCTGAGGCGCCAGTGTCACTTGGGAGCACAGCATGCGCCATAGCCGGATCATTCTAACCAGGAGACAGTAGTAGATGAAAGCGGCAACATTACTCTGCCTCTGCTGCATAAAGTCAGCCAGACACCGTCCAAGATCTAGAGGGCTCACAGCTGGGCTCTGCCACCCTCCAAAATCAACAAACAGCCGCCAGAAGCGATCGCGAACAACCTGATATATATGCGTCACACTCAAACACAAAGTGAAACTCATCCTCAACTTGGCCGGCCCCGCACCGAGAGCACAGTCGCTGTTGCCTGGGTAGCATAGAGTTATCAGCCCTCTCCCACCGACCAGTAGCCACACGCAAGTCATGCGCACCCAGACGAAAACGCATCAAAGATGACAGGTGCATCTTGTTTAAGCCAGCTGTGTTGTGCACATAATCTGGACACCAAGTCAACTTACATACGCAGCCTCGCATGCAGGTGTAGGGGACACTGCTGGCTTGCTTGCCTTGTTGCTGCTGCGTTAGAGTGCTGCTTCTTTTGACATCACATCACAGCGATGCCTGCTTGTGGCTGCCGCGTGATTAATGGGACCCCATGAGTTGATTTATGGGACCCCATGAATGTAACAGAACAAATTATCAAACGGCTCCCGGGCTTTACGGAAATGCACAGCTGAATGTAATAGAATGAGTTGTGAACGGTTCCTGGGCTCCAGGTAAATGCACAGCTGCGTACCTCAAGCAATACTGGACCAGGAGACCCCCGCCCAAGTTCTCCTGGTGCTCCGAGTGGGCTGCCATGCAGGCACGCATTCCTGCAGCAAGGCCTCAAACATCCATGCATGGATGTTCATATGAATGTGAACGATGGGCCATTTCTCTTTGTTCTTTGGTCACATACATAGCAGGGTAATGAATACTGCTAGTAAACATTTAAACCTTGATCACTGAAGTATGTTCTGCAACTATTTACCACTTAGAGGCGGAGCCAGCATTGCTTAGAGGCTTATTACACCTGAGGCCGCAAATCTCATAATAGTGCGGCCCACTGAGAGTTGTATTCTACTAGCGCCACCCTATTTTGACGGCAATTTAAGGCTTCGAACGCTATTGTATGGATCAAATATAATTGATATGAACATTTTTGTTCTATTGGGCTGAGGTTTGCGTGTCACTCGGGGCTTAGTGGGCACTGTCCATGACACTGCAGATTGCACTGCTAACAATGCTCAACAACCAGCACGGAGCGAGGCGACTGAGCAGCCACGACTCTTCTGTTCAATTGAAAGCACATTTACGCACTATATTTCGAAGTTCCGCGCAGCGGATCGCCTCCTAGACGTCGCTGTCCACTACTGCTGTCATGGAGCCAGGGATGTTGGTCGTGCTCTGCACAGCTGGCGTCCTTGCCAGCATCGCTACACAAAACAACGTCTATATGATCGCCGCTACAACGCTTGTACTGGAGCAGCTTATGACCGCTGACACTGCATTAGCTCTGGCACTGCTTGCAGTCATGCAGCAGCCCAGCATGATGCGGTTGTTTGCAGGGACGATTCCTACCTTGTCGCACATGGTGTTGATCTTCGACTGGCATGTCTCGCTGGTGACATGGGCCAGCTGTGGTATGAACTGCTGCACATCTGCCACTGCCTGCTGCAGATAAGCAATGTTCTCCTCATCCCGGTACTCCTCAGCCTGTGCTGCTGCCAGCGTCTTCAGCAGTACATCCCGGTGTACTGGTATCTCTGAGATGAACCTCTCAGCCAGCCTCTGGAACCTGGCGTCCTTGCCAGTCATGCTGCCCTGGTAGTGCATCAGCATGGGTCCTGCCAGGTTGATGAGCAGACTCTCGACCGCCCCGCTCTTGCCATAGTTTATTAGACGAAAGCGTTTTCCTGCTTTCTCCTGCTTTACTACAACAGGAGCATCAGCTGCGGACGCAGCAACAGGCTTGTTCTTGGCTGGCATTGCTTGGCTTAACAACGATCCGCGCTCGGCTGTTGCAGCCCCTCGAAACGATGTATAATAGCAATATCAATTGTTTCCAACGCTCAGAACAAGCTGATCGCGTGTTCGGTATTTCGCTATTTGACCCCCCCAACCTTCAAATAGCGGCACTGACAGTGGTTCAACATAATAGTGCAACGCTGCCACTAGCAGCTGCGTGGTCGCTCCAAATAAGATATATGTACATGTATCAATAGTTCTAGCTCATTAAACCAACTATCGGTGCAACTTTTTTTCCTTATAATAGTGGGCCGCACTATTATGAGATTTTCGCTATCAGGTGTAATAAGCCTCTTACAGATGCCAATGCAGCGGCAGCGTTGCATGAGGGGCGGCGGGTGACACTGCCGCGCTGCTGGGTTGTGCTGCTGCTTGTTACTGTTCAGAGGCCTGAATAGGCCCAGGTGTATTCCACCTGAATTAGGTGCCATTGTGCGCCTAATAAGGTTTCTGCAGGAGGTTCAGCGCAGCGATGCCACACTGGGGTCCGCCGGAACAGTGGCCCTCTACAAGCGCTGCAAGTAAGAATTCCGTATAGTACACCAATACCGGATCACCAGTTATTCAAAAGTGGGGTCCAAAGCTTGTCATACAGGACTGCGGCAGGTGGTTGCGTTGGTGACAGGAGCTTGTATCATACCACACACGCCTGCGTCTTGCCTGCCTTGCTGCTTGTAACAATTTTGCACATGCCAGCCCAAGTTATCGGGTCTCATAAAAGATCACACCGCGACGATCCATGAATTGCCTGTCTGGCCAGGACCGACAACAGCGATGCGCTGAAAAGGCAACTTGATTGCAAGGTGAGTGAACTGTCGCGTTTTCACCGTGCTCGACCATTCTATTGTTGCTGTTTTTCTTGATGACTTTGCGGTTCAAAGCGCTGTTAGCATTGTGCCAAAGTTAGTTGGGCATGCAGGGCTGCAACTTGCCGATGCAAATGGCATTTACGCTGCAACTTGCATCAAATGCGTTGTAACTACGGCTTATCATGATCATCAGCCAATCACATCTGATCTAGGTTGCTTGCTTCACCCCTGCCTGGCAGGTCTGAGGCTCTCACTGCACATTTGCTGCAACACGTTGCCCATAGCGCTTGCTTGTGGTTCGGTTGCAGCCATTTGTTTCGGTTGGCAGCAGACCTGTTCTCGGGGTTGTACTGCGCACGATGCATGCCAGCAGTGTACTGCCACGTACGTAAAAGTGAACTTCTCGTGCACCAGTCACCAGCGATGCCGTCCGTACTGCCGCAATAGCATATCAGCTCTACTCGCTGCTTGTGGGTATACCGACCTTGCTACCAGCTCGACAACTGCCGAGGGTGACACACCATCTCCAAGAATGCGTCAAACGTGCTCAAGCATAGGAGTAACAAAAGGCATTTTGAAGGCTCTTTGCAACGGCATATACGCACATTGGCCCTGAAACTGCATCGTAAAGCTCCGTTGAACTCGTTGTCAGGCCCAGTGATCAACAGAAAGCACAGCCCATTTCCTGCAGTACAGCTGCTTCTTCGCACCATGTCTTGCATCACCTTCCGCCAGACCAGCATCAAGCAGGGCACTGCACGCCCAGCACCTCGCAGTACTGTGCGCGTGATGGCAGTGCACCAGCCAAACAAGCCAGTGGCTGGGTTCGCCGCTGCTGCTGCTGCAGCTATGCTGCTGGTAAGTTAAACTGTCGCTGCAAGGAGTTCAGCAAGCAAACACGTTCCCTGAAACATGCTGGCAAGAGCGAAGCACCCTGCTGCCGCTACCTGTGCTCCTATTGCAGCCTTGGATGGACTCATCACATCAGCAGTACAAGTGCACTGGCGGTTGGTGTGCATTTCCATAGGCACGCAGACCTCCCGTGCTCTGCAGCCTGCTGCGTTTCACCTGTGCTTTTTAGTCGCAATTCTGCTGCACCCAACTACTTGCTACTAGCAAATGGTAGCACCCCTCCTGGCTGTTCCCCCTGCCCTGATCACTCATCCCCTTTTCACCTTGTTTACGGCGTGTCCACCACCCGCTGCACAGGCCTCCAGCGCCCCTGCCATGGCCTCGCTCAACTCCACCGTGCCTGAGCTGGCCAAGAACCCCATCAACAAGCTGCTGACCAAGCTGGACGAGCAGGACCCCCCCAAGGGCGTTTCCGGGCCCAAGGTGGAGGGCTCGTTCCGTGAGTGGCCTGCTTTTGTTGATGCAGCCGCAAGCTGATCTGGCAGCATGTTTGGCCATCCCACCTGTAGCAGCAGGCAGCTCTCCTGTGGCACACCACGTCTCTTTGCACATGGAGGCAGTGGGCTGACACCAGCACCGTGCCGCTGCTGAGGTTGCTGTCGGGTCAGCTGGTGCATCTGATGCTTCCTCACTAACATCGTGCAACTGAATAACACCACTGTTGAAACTACAAGCTTTGTAGCTATGCATTCTTGCAGCAAGCCATCGCATGTATGCCTCAGTCTTGCGTGCTGCTGGCTGTCGATTGCTATCACATCCAGCGTTGCTTGCTGGCAGTCTGCGGTGTCCAGCTTGACGCGCAGCACACCCTCCCTAGCAGATGCTCTGCTGCTGCCGTCACCACACGTCACATCCCTATGCAACGTCGTCCTCTGCAGAGGCGAACCCTGACAAGGCCAAGAAGCTGAGCTGGGAGAACTTCCCCAAGCCCAACACCAACACATCCGCCAACCAGGAGAAGGGGATGGGCCGCGGCTTCTGAAGCAGTTGCTCCCTCACACCTGAGGTTCTCAAGCTGCTTGCTGTGCGGCTGCTGGTGTGGTGCAGGGTCCAACCCTGCCAAGGCACGCGAGCTGGCACTTGAGAACAGCCCTGCCGGCAGCCCGGAGGCCGAGGCCAAGGCAGCTCGGGAGGGAGGCCGGGCAAAATAGAGCCCTTGGACTGCTTGTGACACTGGTTTGGGTATCACAGCTGTCACAGTGAGTGAGATGTTGCCGACATTCAAACAAAACCTATCGGATGGCATCTGTGTTGAGTGACAGGAGAACGGTCACTCACAAGTTGAGGCTACCGCAGCCGTGGTGCGGATCATTTTCCCGTTGGGCTGCTATCAAGATGGCCCATGGTGATGGCATCATCGTTGAGCATGACACGGGGTTGAACCGTGTCCAATTGCACATGCTGAAATACATCTGTATGTTCACAAAGAATGTATCAAAAGAAGTTTTGTCCGCAGCAGCTGCGAGGTCTTGCAGAGTTGCTGCAGCCTGTTTGTTGCTGATTTTGTTGTACAATGTTGCATGGTAATAATCTTGAGCCTGGAAAGTGAAGCCTGGACTTTGATTCATGGTATCTTACGGCTGGACAAAGCAGAGGTATATGACTGCCAGTGTTGTTGCCACACACACGACGACAGGAACCCCAGGACTGGTCCCGACCAGCAAAGGGTTGGTTGGTGATTCATCCAAACTGTGGTTGGGAGTAGGGATCAAAATCTATTGCCATTCTCGCTTGCTGGGTGCCATTTGATCATATTATCCAAAAGACCGTTGCAAAAGCTGGTGTCAGATGCTGCCGCTGCTACCATGCATGCTCCATGAAAATCTTTAAGAACAACCATTGCTCTGCAAGCAGCATGTCTTCATTTAGGCTCCAGCAGCAATGCCATCGACCACACACGCCTCAGGCAAACTTGTGATAAGCAGCAGCACTGTAACATAGCCGGTAAAGCCAAGCAAGGAAAAGCAGAGTCACCTGGCCCCTTGGCGTGCTAACCTGCATTGGCACCCATAAGCAGCGTTGGCCCCACCCTGCATTCAACGGTTTTGCTGGGTGCACTGCTGAGCACATGTAACCGTTACCATATAGTATACCGGATTGTAGTGCCACCACAATCCAATATGATTGCTTTTGGGGCACCCAGCAAGCGTGTGGAAATGTCCAGCAAACGGCAACATGATGCGCCGGGATGCTTCCTCCAGCAACAGCAAAGCTGGCGGCTGTAGCCCAGCGCTGATTCTCTCACAAGTTGAAGCAGCAGCCTGCCGCAAGCACGCATGGCCTAAAGAGCACGCATGGCCATGCATGATAACTTATCATATCATCACAGTGTGACACAACCATGCATAGCGCAGCTTATGCAGCAAACAGGAGCTGCAACATGCGCTCCCACAATATTCCTTTTCCTTGCTCAGCTTCGCAGTGGCAAGGCAGCAGGACGTTGTCAAGACTCGAGTGCTCATACTATGCTGCGGCAGCTGCAGTGTTTCTATGGGGGCCGCTGAGCTCCAGCTTGTGCTGTGCAGCGATACAACCGCCGCTTGTCATGCAAGAACATCACCGCCACAACACTCAGGCATATCAACACTCGTTGACTAGCCATGAGCACGTGGTTCGTGTTTGGAGCACCGCGAGATAGCAACAGCCTGCCTGCAGCACCACCTATTGGGCTCCAATATAACAAGCAGGCCTGCCTGCTGGCACGCGCAGCCGTGCATGGTGCGCAAGGGCCTGCCCTGTCCTGGATTCACTGGTGCTTCCACTAGACTACTCCCGCTGGATTGTCCACATACGCCTTCTGTTTGCATCACAGTTTGTCTTCCCGCTCCCAGCTATCTTCCAGACTCTGCCAGGCACGGCAGCAGCAGCAGCAGCAAGCAGTAAAGCAGCCACGCAGCCTAGGTGTCACTCTGCAGGCAGCCAAGCAATGCAGTCTGCTCGATGTGACTTCCAGCAACTCTGCAGGAACATAACAGACACTGGCAGATGGGTTGCTCTCGTAGCAGTTCATGCCCTTGAAGTGCGACACAAGTGAGCCCACTGAACCCCTGCCACACCTGCAACACCACCACAGTTCAGCAGTGCTGAAACAGCCGTACTTGAGTAAACCAGCTCACCTGCCTAGCCCGCAGCACCTCATTCCTGCGCTCGTACTCCCTGCCCTCCTTCCAGTCCCTGCAGCACAGGCCAGCACATGACACCCAACCAGGTCAACAGCCATGCAGCAGCCCACAGCTGACAGTCGCGACAGGTGTGGCTCCTGCTCACTGGTCAGCTTGACGCCGTGTTGCAGCAGCACATGCCACGTCACATTTACGCTGCCTCTGACGGTCGCGCACTGGCTCACATGCAGGAGGAACAGCCTGCCAATGCGTTTGCATGCCCCGTCTGCAGCTGCAGCGAGGCTGCAGGACCAGTGCTGGGACAGGTCCAGTGCTGGTGTGCCAGATGTGTGTGTGTGCTGTCTTGCTTGGGGTCTTGCACGCACCGCATGGCTTTGGCGACAAGCCTGTCCAGCCCCAGGATGCGCTGGAAGGTGAGACCCAGCAGCACCAGCAGCAGCACGGCGCTGCTGACGATGGAGGGGCCGTCCATGTAGAAGCCACGGCTGCTGAAGCTGCAGCGGTGGATGTGGCGGGCAGGCATTGCAGGCGAGGTGCGGCAGCGCAACGCAGTGCGGCGCAGGCGCAGAGCGTACACAAACACAATAAGATCGACAGTACCTGAGCTGTTGCCGTCCAATGTGGTGACGTGACTGCCATCAGCTGCCGCCATCAGCACTTTCACCACGGATAAGGCGCTCTAGAGCGCATGTATGGCTGTGCACTGAATATTTGTGAACACCACCGTGATGTGACATCAACACAACTCAGCTGCTGAGCACCACAGGTGTCGCTGAGGGCTTTTGTCTGTGTCATCACAGCGGTCAACAACCGCAAAGTAATGAACTGCAAGTGCACCTGCAGATATGCAGACGTCACGGCACATGTCATCAGCGTGGTTGGCATCAATGGCCCCAGCACCGGCAGTGTATCCGGAGCAGGCGCTCGTGCAGCGCACCTGTCGACTGACACGCGCTGCATGCCGTATGGGTCATCCATGCCGGGGTTCACCTCCACCACGCGCTGCAGCACACCCAGGTTGCTGGGCGCCGCTGCTGCGCTGCTGCTGCTGCTGCTGCCACTGCAGTAGCAGTGGGAGCCAGCAGTGGTGCAGGATGATGGCATCAGACAGGGCGTGTCAGCGCTGCAGTGATGCTGCTTGGCATCGTTGTGGCGTGTGCGGTGCATTGTACAGTATGCTGCAGGGTGGCCTCACACCTTGGATGCAGCAGTTCCCACCAACTGCGCCTGAATGACCGTCAGGCTGGGGCCAGCAGGGATGTGCCACCATGTGCATGCTGTGAACTGCACGTCACAACCGCTTCCGGTGACAAGATGACTGTTGGTGCACAATTGCGTCATGTGGGCACAGGTGCTCATTCACCTGCCAGAGTCGCTTTGTGCCGCGCTGCATGTCACAGCGCTCCTGCAGGACCTTCTGCATCTGTAGTAGAAGTTCTGCTGCTGTTGCAAGGGTACTGCTCTGCTGGATTGACGGCTACGGCGCTCCCTCATTGGTGCTGAAGGTGCATGATGACATCTTTGCAAGGCTGGGTTCATTCTGCCACACTCAACCCAGTCAGGGCACTCTGCTGTATGGTGCACAGGCCTGTGTTTATCACCTCATCAGCAGAGGCAGCAACTGTAGACAGGCGCATCAGGTTATTGATAATGGAAATTCCGGCGATCATCCTTCAGAAACGTATAGGACATTGCCGGGGTAATCGGGTACATGTATTTGTGTGACAACGGACACCTTCCGATTTCGAAGTCGAGGCCAGATGTTCGCGTGCCAAAGACCTGTACAGTCAACGAACGTGGATTGTAAGAGTTTCCACTTCAATCACGTGCATGTGGTCTTCAGTATCCCTCTTAGTTCAGCAAAGGACAGCAAGGCAGCACACCAGCATGTCATCCAGTACATCAGGCAAAGTGAGGAAACCACAGCCTGTTGGCCGCGTCACACGCATCAGCAAGGAGCTGTCATACATCCTCAGGCATGCTCCGCCACCTGGCAGCATGGATGAGCAAGGTAATGCGCTGACGTTGCACCAGCAGCAGCATGAGCAGCTTGCAGCTGCAGCTGCTGAATGTGGCCTTCTGTAGCGATGGTGACTGGCAAATGTGGTGCATCTGGCAAACATCACCGCGCACATTGTGCAGGTTTTGTGTCGGCTAGTGTACTGCTGGCACACATGAAGAGCAAGCCAACACTGCAAGAGCTGAAGGACGTCATAGAATCAAATGACAAGGTGCGCCACTATCGGCAGCAGCAGAAGCAGCAGCAGTGGCACTCCACATGCTTACAGCAGCAATAGCGTAAGCAAACATGGCATGGAAGAGCAGGAGTTTTGGGCACTTGCAGTTGCCGCAGCACAGAGCATGCCGCGCGACATCAGCCACCAGTGCGCAGTCTGTGCATACAGCCATGAATCAGCCCGCATAGTGTCGCCATTCTGCAGTACAGCTTGCCGCGCACCCTTCAGCTGTTTCAAAGGTTCCTGTAGCATTCGTTTGTTGCACTGGCACTTCTCACAACACCCAACCCTACTTGACATATGTGTCCTGCTTGTGCTGTTCTTTCCATGGATGAACAAATCGCTGCAGAAGCGCTTTGTGCTGGAGGAGTCGGGGTGCTCTCCGCGCATCCGGGCTGCCCAAGGCCACTCAGTGCAGCTGGAGGCGCCCGTGCTGCAGCCAGTGGCGGATGCAAGCAGCGTGAGGTGTGCTGTGCATGCCACCAGCAAGGAAGGGTGAGGAGATGGAAGCAGGTGTCTTGCTTGAGTGACAGCGCAGGCAGCAGTGCAGAGTTCAGGCCAGGTTACAAAGCAGGCAACTATGCGGTTGAGCATGAGCATCTGACTGGCAATGCCGGCAGCCCTGTAATGCACCCGTACAAGCAGCAGGCAAGTCTTGCATGACAATACATGTGCACACTGTCCAGCCCGGCTCCCTCCAACCTCTCCACTTCCTGCAAGCAGCCGTCAATGCATGCAAATGATTAGTCTTTACAGCTGCCTTGATGTGGACTTACAGCTTCTACTCAGGCTAGTGGCTGCAAGTATTGCGCGTGTGTCATCGTGCCTCCCCTGCTTTCATGGATGTGCTGTCGCCACATGCTGTCGCCGCATGGTGCTGTTGCCGCGGCAGCTGGGAGGCCATCCAGGCCAGTGGCCGCCTGCTGCGCATGAGCCGGAGCCACATCCACTTTGCCACGCAGCCGCAGCTGCTGCGCGCCAACAGCTGGGCCAGTGTGTTTCTGGGGCTGAAGCTGCAGGTGAGGCGCTGGACGCAGTTGTGACGATGCAGTAGTGACTGCAGCACGCGGTGTGGCGCTGAGGGTGAAGCTGAGGATGGTCAGCTGAAAAGCAGGGTGCAGCTGGCTCAAGGCAGCTTGACCGCTCACTTGTGCTGTGGCAGTGAGTGCTCTGTGCAATGAACAAGGAAACAGCACCATGGTGTGTGAAACGACATACCGTATTGCTCCAAGTATCGCCGCTATCTTTGTTTGCCGGAAACCGGCTGGATTTTTTGCAGTACTCATGTTTTGCCGTGAGGCTGTGATAAGATATGTTTAGCACAATGGTATGGATAACAGTATCAAGAGGGCAGAATCAGCCATGCACTGTGCATCCTAGTGTTCATACTGCACCATAACAATGTAAGATGCATAATATGGAAGCTAGAAGGCGCGTAGACGTTTCTGCAGTGCCCATTATCTTACATATGTGTTTTTTTATGTTTGCCAAAACTTGATATTTTTAATATGCATTTTGAATCTGGGTTTGTGGTCTTTTCCAGAAAGCCGTTTTGAGTTATTCGTCTCGGTAAGGGTTAAGAGCAGTATGGTATGCTTCCATATGGTCAGCTGCTGCTGCACCTGGCACATGCACAGCACAGCATGCGCCTAACAAGCTGGTGTCAGCGGCATCTTGCCATGCTGGTCTCCCTCACTCTGTTGCCTGTGCTCCTCACCTCTGCTGGCTGTTGCTGTTGCAGGAGGCGCTTGCTGCAGGCCACAAGTTCTACCTGTCCTCCAACGGCGTGCTGCTGTGTGAGGGGCCGCTGCCGGTGCAATTTGTGGAGGAGCTGCAGCAGCAGGACATCAACCAGCTGTGGAGCGGTGCAGAGCTTGGCGGGGAGTGAGCGTTAAGAACCGGGTACCATTGATGTGGTCGCCCGCGACCCCCACCCACCGGAGCTGCCGGCGCCAGCTGCCAGTTACTGGTTAGCAGCAGCGCAGCACTGAATTTGATCAGCGCCAGCAGGGGACGGTTCTTCGTCTTCATCGCCTCCATCCAGCCTGATGGCATGGCAGCCACTCATCAGCTCCCAGCAGCAACATCTGCAGTCTCAAAGCGCAGGCGGCCACGCCAAGCAGCCCACACAGACACAAGAGGCAGGCCCTGGTGGATGTGCAGTCCAAGGCAGTGCGGTTGATAATAATATTCATTCTTGTCAGCCATACCTTTGCAAGGCAGTGCGGTTCACACCACTGACAGCAACGACAGCACAGCCAGCAACAGCAAGGGGTTGCTGTTGTGTAGATGCAGCCGTGCTCGTTTGGCCGCTTGCGCATCACTTGTGTGCTTATGATGTCACATCAGCTTGCCAGTGTGGCCGGCGCGGAACCTGCAGTGGGCTGCTGTGGGCCTCTCTGGATGAGCAGTGTGCTGTGGGTTCAGGCCCATCACTTACTACAGCGCACATGCTCCACAGTGCAAGGAGTGGGCTCCCCTGTCAGAGCATGATGGAGTACCAGCGTAGCATGCAGGCGCCTCAGTGATGAGGCATGCACATGTCCATGCATGCATGCCATGCACATATACGTACTGTACATACAGTGTACGGCCAAGCCTGGGCCTCGCACGCCTTTGTTGTGTGGGCACCTACTTGGGCCTGCTACGTACTACAACTAGTAGTATACTGTGTTGTAGTACTACCACTGAGCTCTCACAAGGTCGCTGCAGTGCTGCATGCACAGGAGCACTGTGCAGTTTGACTTGTGAGAGGACGCAGCACTGCATGCATGCACAGCAATGCCTACAGCCCACCACGTGACGGAGGGTGCACCATCCGCATGCAAGCTCTCCTGCGCGCATGCGTGCACCCACTGTTGATAACTTATCATGCAGTGCATGGCGCTGAACGCACAACAGACACGCAGTAAGCACCAGATTCAAACAAGGAGCTTCAGGGGCACCAGCCCTTGCTCACAGGGTATTAGCATGTGCGCTTGGTGTGTGATGCCTGCAAGTTACTTAGCCTCAACCCTAAAGCATGAACTGTCAGGTTGTGGTGGTGGCACGGGTAATGCTGCATGTTCGGCAGCCAGGTTGCAGAGATTCGTTGCGCTATATGTGTAGAAGGCATCCTGAGGCAGACCTCCTCTGAACAACTGACTACTGTAGTGGGCCTGGCACTGCTCTTCACCGCTGAGACCTTTCCACGCCATCTCTTGACCGCATGCACCTTGCAACGAACGCCGATATTGCTGAGGACGTAGAGGATCCCGAGGCAGCTCCTCTGCTCTCTGCTATCGCTGGTGAACTGTCGAGCAGGCATCAACCGGGATCGCTGCGCACACAGCTTCAGTATTGCTGGAGCGAGTTCATCTGATACGCACAGTACGTATTTTGCCACAAAAAGCTTGCGATGCATGCAGAGCCGCACAGGTGCCAGATCAGCAGCTACTGCAATGTAGTACGCTGCTGCTTGGCAGTCACCAGCAGGCTTAGTCGTGCATGAGCTGCACTTTGTTACCTGGCTCCAATCCAGCTGGCGTGAATACAGCTGGTGTTACAACAATTGCTTGAGCTGTAGACTTGTGTGCAGTTCTCTAGAGTCTCATGCCGTTGTGCCGTAACACATTGCTGTGCTTTGCCCTACAGGTATATTGTGCCAATTGTTCTGGTCAACTGCATCCTACTGTTGGGCCTGCTGTACTTCCTGCTTTCAAGGAACTGAAAGCAGGCACAGGCACCCTGCTCTGCTCATGACGTGCTCTGCTTCAACTGCACACAACACAAGTGCAGCAGCAGCACACTGAACCCTCAGGGCAGCGGAAGGCAGTCTGGGGTTTGTAGAGGTCCACATTTGTACCTGGTCAGCAGCAGTCTAGCTTGCTTGGGACTTGATATAACGGCGGCTAAGGCAACCAGACTGTAGCAGCAGCATTGCAGTGGGATCCACGTGCTGCTGAGCCACCTCAGCAGTTGCCAGCAGCTCTTGTTGCCTTGTTTCAGGGCAGGTGGTCGGACGCATTTCAACCATCCTGCCCAATGGCTACAGCAGTTGTCAACCGTGGCACACGTGCAGGCAAGCAGGAGCAACAGCAACAGCAGCAGCAAGGCAGCCCTGCAGCAGCCATGGCAGGCAGCCCCAGCAGCAGCCAAGCAGCGGAAACAGCCTTTGACTTGGAGGAAACCTACCCCCTCAACAGCGCCAGCAAGACTGCCAGAAGCAGCTTGTGCATCAGCAGCTACAGTGACCCGCTTGTACTCGAACCCCACACAGCATTCCAGGCACTGCTGCTGGCACCTCTCGTAATGTGGTGGGTGGCGATACTTCTGGGCATGTGGGTGTATGAGGGGCGACCTCATGGCCAGAGAGTCCACCACGTCATGCTTTGGTTTGACCGGGGCCTGCTGCGGCCTGCAGGACCACTGTTGCCGTTTGCAGTGCTTGCGGCACGTGCAGGCGTGCATTGGCTGGCACACAAGCTGCAGGTTGGAGGGGTCAGCAGCAGCAGCAGCAGTGGAAACAGGGGAGTTGCTGCACGAGTGCAGCAGCAGCAGCGGCAGCAGCAGCAGGGTATGCGGCTGGGCAGTTTGGCGTTGAGTTGCCTGGTGGTGTACAGCAGCATGGCGGTGGCCAGGCTGGCGATCTACCTCACCCACTACTTTTTGCTGAAGAACAGGTGATCACATGCAGCAGTGGCCTTCACTACGGGCGATGGTTGTATCACTGGTTGTATCACTGATGGCAGTGCCATTCGTGCCGTCTCCTGCTAAGCTGCAGCTCACAGCAGCTGCAGTGCTCACTTTGGTGATATTGGATAAGGTGCCTCTCGCTGATGACAGCATTGCTGCAGCTTCACTGGCTCGTCTATGCACATGGCAGTGGCAACTACAATTCAATCCAGCTGCATGCCAATGTTGCAGGCTGCTGGAGTTGCAAGTTGACAGCCCTTGGGGGCCCTATGCGGCTGGATATCTGGTTCAAATGCCTTGTGCCAACTTGTTGTGTGGTGTGTTCCTGCTGCCGCTGCTCCTGCAGGCTGCTTGAGTTCCACGTCGTGTCTGACCACATCTTCCTGGCAGCCACCATGCTCATCAGCCTGCACACGGAGCTGCTCTGCCTCATGTCAGACATGCTGAGGGCCATCCGCAGCAGAGACAGCAGCAACAAAGCGGTGTTGTGGCACGAAGTTGCGCTGGCTCTGCTATTCGTGGTTGCTCTGTCCCTGTACCTGTTCACGGCGGCAGACATGTATTACACAGCCAAGTACTTCCACTTCCCTTTGGTGAGTGGTGCAGCTGATGTATACCAACACATAGTGACGTGACATCGATGCTTGGGTGCTGCAGCTTGGGGTGCAGTTGTGGGGGTGATCAGCCAGATGCTGCAGTGGACAGTGCACCTCAGCCTTGTCGCATACACTCTTACCGTGCAAATTGCTTGCGTGCGTGACACTTCCATCCCGTCTGTGCATGGGTCGGCTCGTGCTGTGTTCTTCTCCCACGTGTTTCTGTTTTGCACCTATGCTTTGGCTTGCACCTATGCTATGGCTTGAATGGGTGGCATCATAATGCACCCTGTTCAGAGCATGCTGTGCACATTGGTGTCTGGTGTGCTGACACATGCTGCCCTGCACCGTGCTGCTGCCTGCCCTCCCTGCAGGAGAGCTTTTCCACGACTGTGCTGGTATTTATCATGTTCCAGCTGCCAGTGGTGCTATGGCTCGTACGGCAGCGCAGCCAGCGCTGACTCCAGCACCAAGCTGTGCAGGGTGGCGTATCTCACATTAGTGCGCTGTCAGCAGGCATTGTTCGACCAGCGACAGTCAGCAGAGTCTGCAGGCCAGCTGCAGCCTGTGCAGAACTATGTCGTGTTTGTGCATGTGCCCGAAGTACACACCTGGTGTGAGAGGACACCTTGGTGTGGCACTGTGGCGATGTGGATGACAAGACGTTTCTTGTGGGGTTGTTTCTCAGCGCACACACTGCTGCCGGTGAAAGCACATGCGCTGGCAGTGCTGGGTGTTCAGCAATCAGCGATGGCATGCATTGACATGGTGCTGCGTGTTGTTGCACACGTGTTGTGCTGATCAAGTGAATTGAGTATGTCTAGACTGAGTCCTCAGCAGGCTACGGGTTCCTAGTGGTGGAGCCGGCTGCTTAACACCTGTAACATGTTGACAAAGGGAGTGCTGCAGCTGCTGCTTCTGTATTTCAAAATTGCACAGTGGGTGGTCCGCGTTGCATGCATGAGCAGCAGCAGTCATTCGCTTTCATGCGGGGGGGTTAGGTGGGCTGCCAGTGTACTGCCTGCTAGTGCCGTGTCCTCTTACAGTGTGCCAGCTTTGCTTTTATGCGCAGCCTCGCATGCAGAGGTGGGGAGACACTGCTGGCTTGCTTGCTTTTTGCTGCTGTGTAAAAGTGCTGCTTCTTTTGACAGTGTGGCAGCTTAAGGCCAATCCAGCCGTCTGCACCTGCAAGCTTTGTACTTGTTTCCTACAGGATCAAAGCTGTTGGCATCACAAGCTGGCGGAGCAGCATCTCCATAAGCATAGCAGCAGTGGCTGCCTGTGCCAACACTGCCAGGTGGCCGGTGGGCCGTGTCACAAAGTCAGGCCGCGCAACAGCAGACATACAGGTGCATAGAGTTGCACACCAACACCACAGCAGCAGCTGATCTCGTCATGGCAGCCTGCATGTATGCGTCACGTTGCTGCATCTTGAATCCATACTGAGCTTCTGCACTCACAGTTGGGATGTTACACGACGGGAACATCGCCTGTTGTTCGAGCCAATGACAGGCTCATTGGGCAATCACTCAGTGCTGCGCTGATGCACCAGCGGTGCCTCTCCTGCCAGTGATTGCTGCTGCAAGGCTACAGCGCCGCAGGCAATTGCAGAGCCCTGCAACACCTGCTAGCCCGCTTTGTCTGTCAGTGGTTGGCTGTACAGCCTCCTTGACTCATATCAGCACTCAATATTCATTTCCCACCATTTGCCTACCACCTGACACAGTCAACTTTGCTTCTCTCCATCTTTGCGTCAAATCCCGCATACAGGTGCAGCTGGGTAGCTGCTGTTGCTGCGGTGTGTGGCTGCTGCCATTGACGGTTCTGCACACCTGCCCCCAAGTGTCCTTGGCTGTGCTGAGGCGACCACCACTGTGCAGCTCGGTGTGCTGAGGGCTGCAGCCGGCTTGTCAAGAGCGCTGCTGGTGGTGGAGGGCGGTGCTGCAGCTGTGGAAGGCAGGGTAGCAACACGCCTTGCTGCAGACCGCAGCCAAGCCTGGCAGATGCATATTTTGCTGAGCATGGCTACACTCACATGCAATGGCGCCCCACTTCACTACACGGGCAGGGGCTTAGGTTTCTAAGCCTTAAAGCTTAGGACCTAAGCGGTCTCGCACTCCTATGCCTTAGGGAAATGCACAGGCTTAGGTCCTAAGCCTTGCACCTTAGGGACTGGCGAGGGCCTCAAGGCCTAAGCCCCCTTAGGCCTTAGCCCCTTAGGACTGCTGCTCCCTAAGCCTAGTAGCTTAGGTGCTAAGGGGCTTAGCAGTGCTGGTGCGAAGCTCTTCGGCGAAGCCCCTCGACATCACAGCGTATTGGCCCCCCTCCGTAGTAGTGGAGTGTTACACGTGCGATTGCAGCTGCTCGCTCTAGTTCAAACTCGTTCATACGTTACTCCATATCTCTTTCAGAAGGTACTCGCATGGAGTCTGGCTTGTATTGGAGCTGTCTGACCAGGTCAATGGGTCTCAGGCCCAGTCTGAGCGGGAAGACCCGAACGCCACTCCCGCAATAAAACCAACGTACGTACAGTATACTGCATTCCGCGTATCTGTTGTCGAAAGGGTGGGCGCCAAACTTGTTGACGAGGCGATTGTACGCACGATCTGCAGGCGATTTGGTGCAAGCAAAGCGTAGTCTGAAACGTTGTACACCTTTCTGTAATTGCTTCGCTGCAGTGACAGTGCTGCTAGCTACAGTGTTGTGGCAGTGCTGTTGTTGCTGCAGCAGCTGACAACTGCGGAGTTGTCAGCATGCAGGAGATGACTGTGCCAGGGCCAGCGGACGCGTGTAGTTTGCGTCACTGGACCCGATCAGAAATTTGGAGGACTGACGCTGCGCATGCAGTGCTATGTGCTGCATATGTGTGGTTGCCGTTGGCAGGATGCAATGCCTCCCTCATTGTGCAACCCAATGCTGTCTCGCTGTCATGGTTGTGCAGCAGTTCAACTGTGACAGACCCACTACAGGGGCTTTTCCACCAGTGCTGACCTGCTCTCCTAAGGGGGCTTAGGAGTGTGACAGCGCCAATACCTAAGGGTGTCCCTAAGGTCTGGCCTCCTAAGGGGCTTAGGCCTAAGGTCAGGGCTTAGGGCCGGCAACCCTAAGGGGGGGGGGCTTAGAAACCTAAGCCCCTGCCCGTGTAGTGCTTGCTGGCATCACAGCCGTGGACACGTGTCCCAACCCTTGCAGGTTCCCAGCCTGCATCCACCGCCACCACAACATAGTTGCACTAAACGTTTCAGTTGAAACGAAACGTTTCGTTTCCAAACACGTTTTCAACGCCAGTGCCTTGGCTGAAACGCTGCTGAAACGCCACATTACAGTAGGCACTGTGGAGGCCTGTAGTGGCCCACTACACCTATTCCTTTCATTGTAAGTGATTATATATTATTAGCAGTATTGTCTATAAGCGGTGAATGACCCCAGAACGGTGCCTGCGGACTGGGAGGGCTGCCAAGGCATGGCAGCAGGCTTGACTAGTTGACAGCAGTACTGCTCCAGCCTTGATCATGCATTGGCGATGCGTAGCACGACAGCTCTTCAAAAAAGCACGTTTAATCCAGATGCAGTGCGGGATTCACTGATTACATGTATCGTGTGAGTGCGTTGCTGGTCACGGACCACGTGCCTCGAGGCAGCACTGCAGAGCGGCTGCTCAAATCGCCAGGGCCTCTTGAACATTCGAGCCCAGGCCCTCTTGAACATTCGATCTAGCGTCAGATGTTCGAGATACCAAAAATGGACCCAGTGCCAATACTTCAACTATCACTTGTGATGTTTCTCCAATCTTCAACGGACTGTTATTGCCCAGTATGGTGCCTTTTAAAACGCGATGGCGCGAATACTACCTGCCGCCCGGAAGCCCTCAGATAGAGCTGATCATTGCACTACACAACCTGAGGATAGCGTTGCCGCTGCACCTGTAAGCAGCAACCGTTGCAAACGCTTTGAAGATGCCGGGCGAGTATTCGTTGAGCTATGACAAGTGGAAGGCCTTCTTCAAGCAAATCAATCACTATGATGTGCTACCACGGAACTCATTTCCCCAGAAGTGTAGGATTGGGGACGTGGATGTGCCAACAGCAACTCTGCTGAATCTGCTGGCTGGTTGCATGGATATGTCTGCAGGATTGCAGGATGTGGCAGAGGAGGTGAGTGGGCACTGCTGCGTAAGGACAACTGGAATGTTGTCTGCAGAGTTATGGCTGGTGGCCAGGCATTGCTATGTGGGTGGGTGTTTGCAGGAGCTCCGCAAACTTCTTGCGAGCCAGTATGGTGGGCAGACTGCTGCAGCCCAGGCAGCTTTTGCGCATGTTGCCGGGCAGCTGCTGCACGCAGCTACAAAGCAAGGGTGGGAACTGGCACTGGAGAGGCACCGCTGCTATCAGGTGGTTGACGCCATGAGGGAGAAGAGGCGCACAGAGCAGACAACAGCAGCAGCAGCAGCAGCAACAGAAGCGCCAGCAGCAGCAGGAGCAACAGGACCATCAGCTGCAGGCCAGGAAGCAGGTGCAGGTGTGTGCCTTGGCTGTTTCTTGTCGTTGTGTCAGATGGTGATTGGCAAAAGCAGGTGAATTTCTGTATGTCTTTGCCAGCCTGATTGGGTGGCAGCATGGGCATGTTGGGCTTGTGCGCAAGCGCTTGTGGCTTCATCAGCGCTTGTGGCTGCATAAATGTTCGAGATCTGTGATGAGAAGGATCTGGATGCCCTTTTTGCGCTGTGTGGCTGATTGATGTCATTACTTAGACAAACTCTGTTGTCTGTCTTGCAGAGGCCACAGGGACCGCAGAGAAGGGTGCTGCCCGAGGCAAGAAGCGGCCGCACGCAAACTCGATGGTCAACCTGACGAACCAGAAGGCGTGCCCATCGTGCAAAACAGTAGTGCCCAATGCGTAAGTTAGATCTGGCAGCTTCCTGTCCAGCGGTGTGTGGGGCAAGCTATTGGAGCAACCTGTGCCTTCTTCAACGAGGTTCCTATGAGGCTGTGCCCCGCCCTGCACTGGCAGCAGCAGGGTTGCCCGCGGCATGCCCTTCACTGTATTGAATGCTCTCCCTGTGCTCTTGCCTTGGTACTCACCAGCAGGTTTGCTACTGCTGCTCATGCCCATATTCTGCTGTTCAGCACTAAAGAGTGCCCAACCGAAAACTGTGGGCACGTTTTCCGAAGAAGAAGGCCAAGCGGCAGCATGCAGTGCCATGGACTGGTAGCAGTGCTGATGTCCCTCGCGCGCAGACTCGCCAGGCGGCGCACAACACGCGCACCAAGCTGGAACAGTACATGGAGAAGGTGAGGCTGCGCACATCGCGGAGCATATGCAGTGTGCCACAGCTGAGGATTCATGGCAGTGACGCTGTGCAGCCCATGCAATTATGATGCATGCCCTATTGTGTCGGCCATGCACACTGCGCTTGTGTTTGTTTGCGGCATGCGTGAATTGTGGCTGTGCTAATGTGCAAGCAATTGATGTAGCATGCTAAAGCGGTGGCAGCACTCACATACGATCATGCGTGTGATGGCAGCTAATTCGCTTTTGGTGTGCTCAACACTTGTGTGCCTTGTTTGATCCATCCACTGCAATGTATCAGTTGATCTTGCTGCCTGTAAGCATTTGCTGTTCACATCATCCTGTATTCTCGCACAGGTCAAGCGCCTAGCAGAAGAACTTGGATTGGAGGTGGTGGTGGCGGCGATTGGAGTGCTCAAGACTGGAGCAGGCGCCACAAGGATGGGCCAGGAGCACATCAGCTTCAACAGCAGCATTCAACAAGCACGCCTTTCATCTCCGACCTTCATGTGCCTGGCGGCGACCACGAGCTCAGCATTGCTGCGCTGCTTGCTGGGACAGGAGGCCCGCTGAGGCGGCTGCCCTGGACGACCCAGAGCAAGGGTCGATGCTGGCAAACGCGTGCTTGGAGTCCCTGGCAAGCCAGGCCTGCATGGCATTCTACGAGTGGCTGCAGGTCAGTTCCAGCGGCAGGGCAGCATGCAACCTAGATGGGCATCAAGCTGACCTCTGGTGCAAGCCTAATTGTTGTATGGGCTGCTACCTTTGTCAAGGCAGTGTCAAGGCAGTGCCAAGGCAGGCAAAGAAGAATGTACCATTGCCAAACAGTTTGGAAGAGTAACAATGCTCATGCAAATTCAGTGGCATTCTTGATTCGCCTCAAAACTGGCTGCAAACTGCATCTGTGCTGCGTTGCTGGGTGTCTGCAGGAAACCAGCAGCAGCCTCCTACAGTTGCCGTGCCTAGCGGCGTTGCAGCAGGCGGTGCTGCCCCGCTGTTTGCTGCTGCAGGCACAGCCGGCGTGCGCACAAACATGCCGGTGCAGCAGCAGCAGCAGCAGCAGCAGCCTGCGGTTGTAATGCCTAGCGGCGTTGCAGCAGGCAGCGCTGCCCCGCTGTTTGCTGCTGCAGGCACCGCCGGCGTGCGCACAAACATGCCGGCGCAGCAGCAGCAGCAGCCGCCTGCGGTTGTAATGCCTAGCGGCGTTGCAGCAGGCAGCGCTGCCCCGCTGTTTGCTGCTGCAGGCACAGCCGGCGTGCGCACAAACATGCCGGCGCAGCAGCAGCAGCAGCAGCAGCAGCCTGCGGTTGTAATGCCTAGCGGCGTTGCAGCAGGCGGTGCTGCCCCGCTGTTTGCTGCTGCAGGCACAGCCGGCGTGCGCACAAACATGCTGGTGCAGCAGCTGCTGCTGCACCGGCATGTTTGTGCGCACGCCGGCTGTGCCTGCAGCAGCAAACAGCGGGGCAGCACCGCCTGCTGCAACGCCGCTAGGCACGGCAAGTAGGAGGCTGCTGCTGGGTTTCCTGCAGACACCCAGCAACGCAGCACAGATGCAGTTTGCAGCGGAAGGCAGTGGTGTTGATCTCCCGCCGGGGCTGCACAGCAGCACGGTGCACACGACGGCGGCGCATGGCGGTCAGCGAAAGTAAGACAGCAAGCAGAGCGTCAGCATCACAACCAACACACACCAGCAACACACCTGCGTAGGGCGCAGTATGGCTGCGGCATCCACGATGCCCTTCAGGAAGCCGCTCAGTGACGTGGTGGGGTTGTTAAGCTTCTGGGAGTCCCAAAGCTGCAGCAAAGCCTCGTTCACCACAGTCCTGTAAGATTGTTACAATAGTGGAGCAGCAACCCATGGCTGGAGTTGATATGCCAGTTGAGGTGCTGCGTAGTGTAATCAACAAGCAGTTGCAGGATAGCGCCAAGCGGAACATGGATCTGTGCTGCAGACCACAGCATGTAGGAAGATCTCACAGACCACCTTATGCCATGACTTGCAGGTGCACTAAAAACCAGATCGGCAAACGTGCCACACACTGCTAAGCGCACCTCAGCTGACTTGTACTGGATGATGCAGGCCACGCCCGCACGCGCAGGAAGTCCTGCGGCTGCTGCCAGACAGTTGTGCTGCACCTTGAGCACATGAAGCCAGCGCGCTTTGCTTCTATAATGCCATCTGCAGGAGCCACACCATACGTTGACATGAAGCCCAAGCACCATTTTACAGGGCACTAAACAGCACGGCTTATCCTGTTGCTGAAACAAAGCGGACAATGCTGCTGGGCTTATGCGCAACGCTGGTCTCACCGCGGGTGATGTAGTCAAGCGGTAACAGCGCGCACGGCTCCTCCCCAAAGCAGTCACTGCACCCGCAGCTGCTGCAGTACTTGAGCTTAAACTGGAAGAACCCTGCAGGCCACACACTAGTCAATGAGTGACAGTGACGCTAAGTATGGTGCAGCTGATCACACAATTGCTTACCAGCGGCGGCATCAGCACGTGGCAGGTCTTGCCAGTGCCCAGCAGCTACATACTGCTGCCTGTCGTGAAGGTGGGCTGCTGCATGTCGTTGCTTGTCACAGGTGTCACACAGCAGCGCACCACAGCCAGCTGCAGGGTGACGGTGAAGCACCTGCGACAGCGAAACAGTCTGCCTTGTTAGGCGCTACAGCTGTTGACATGCATTAAAGCATTTGCCAACTACTCACCGTATGGTGCAGTTTGTCTGCTGGCAGAAACTGCATCTGCTGTGTGCAGGCGGCACTGCCTGCTGCTCCATCACGCAACACGACAGAACAGGAGCTGCTGCACGCTGCTGCCTGAACCTCTCTTCCCTGTGCCGCTGCCACTCCGATGCTCGTGCCTGCCCTGCTTGAGCAGCCTGTGCATACTGCTGAAACACGGTCTGTCTTTGCTGATGCAGCTGTTGCAGCTGCTGCTGCAGCAGCTCCCAATCAGATGCTTGCTGCTGCTGTTGCTGCTGCTGCTGCTGCTGATCGTCCTGATCATCCTGATGCTGGTGTGCTGCTGCATCTGCAGCCTGGCCTTCAGCATGCACCCTCCTTGCTTGCTGTTGCCGGTCATCTGCATTAGGCATTGCCCGAGATCCTCTGGGAACACCAGCATCAGCACGAGTCCGCCTGTTGCCTGATGTAGGGGCGTACCGGCGCTGCTGTGGTCGTAAGTGCTGCTGCTGATAAGCATGAACCCGCTGTTGGGCCTGCTGGTGCACGTACCGATGCAGAATGTACACGCTGCTATGCTGCTGCTGCGCAGTGCACTGCTGGCGCTGCTGCTGTGGCTGTGCAGCATGCTGCTGACACTGTTGCTGCTCCTGCTGTTGCTGCTGCTGTGCTGTTTCCATTGATGATGCTGATGTCGAGCTTGATTTACATATACTCTGGTGAACGTTGATGTAATCAAATAAGTAAAAGGAAATAAGCCCGTCTAAAGCCCGGTTTAGTTTGATTGCTGCGGCCGTGTCATGGCAGTGATACAGCAGCAGAGCTATCACAAGGGGCGCAACATAAATCGGGTGACAAGTCGAAGTTTGCAAAAGAACATTCGGCGTGGCATCCGATCTTCATAATTCGAACATTGGGTTGAGGTTCCATTGTTCGACCGAGCCAGTTGAGGGCTGCACGGTGTTAGAGGGCTGAACGTCACATCAAACATCACGCGAAGAATACAGTGAAGCACTTCTGATAACATCAGTAAGGCAGCAGCTGAGTCTCCTGACAAGAAAGCAGTGACCACTGGTTACACACACAAGCAACTAACTGTGTAGGGAGTTGCAGAGCACATACATCGACTGTCACCATTCACAAGATTTGCAACTGCACCTGACTTCTCTGCCATGCATCCACACCAATGCATTTAAACCTATGCAAGCAGCAAGTAGCATGGCATCAACCTCCTCCTCACGCTTCCACTTTGCGTTCTTAGAGGCATCATTGGAAGCCTTGGCGGTTGACAGGCGAGTCTTGATGTTCTCTGGGCACTCGCTGCAGGCCTTCACACCCTGGTTGGTGCCGAGCAAGTGCTAAACGATCCTGCTGACCCCACCGCTAAAGGAATGATTACAATGATGGCACACAACTTTGCTGTACTTCTGTTTTGCTTCTAGCTTGTCGACATTGTCCCAGGCTATGCTAGCCTGATCAGTGACCTTTTTGCCCACAGCGGTGAGTGATCGGACAGCAAGAAGACAATCTCAAAGCAGTAATTGTATACAGTAAATGTTTCGAGGAGCTTTAAGTGCTTGAACGGGCCGCCAGGCCGAGTAACAAGGGGTCTTGTATTTAAACGCCTGAGCCCACTGCAGCTGCCGTTTAAAAGTAGCGTTTCACACTGACAGCGTTTAAAACGCACGTTTCAAACGTTTCGTATCGTTTTGTAAACTGTCTGACCCCGCGTTTAGTGCAACTATGGTTCTCACCCCTCTCTGCGTGTTCCAGTGCACACACACATGATCAGAGCCACGATCGCTGACGATGACGGGATTCCAGATCTAGATGGCTGCATCTGTGGGTGGAAACAGTTTCAGAAAAAAGCAGGGGATGCATGGTGACTTGACAACCACCAAAGATAAGATCAATGCCTGGTTGCACAGAGACTGGTCTCGGAAAGCAAAACTGCCGACGAACCTGAAGAGGAGCTCGGTTGTATTAACCCTGAGGTATTGACCCAGATATCATGCCAAATACTTCCGGATCAGGGTGGAAGTTAGGTTAGAGCGAGCGCCCCGTGCTGGGACGAGGGGAACTCATCTGCACCCGATCTGGCTGCTCTCGCACCTGCTGCACGCAGCTTCGCCTAATCCACGTGCCCTGTTGTTCTTTTGAGCAAACTTCTACCCCTGGTGTGTGCGGTGGGAGCTCTGTGTGACACATTACGCGCCTAACCCAAGTCCTGACTCAGGCTGGCTGCTACCACTGTACATTTCTCATGGTAAACCATAAGCACTGTGCCATGAGGAGTCACTAAGTAAAGCAAAATCACCCTGTCTGGCAAGCAAATGTACTTTGTGCAGCAAGCTGCTGCCAAGATTTGCAGTGCTCAACAGCAGTAGATGGCATCCGTGCAAAGATCCCACTCGATCTACTGTAGGCCGTCGTTACGTCTCGAGAGAACCAATTACCACTCTCTCTTGAGTGTAGTTCGTTACAAACAGGGGGGGAGACGCGGGAAAATGACAGGCAGTCAGCAGTACTGCTCACTAGTGAGCCAGGAACTGGTCACTCGCCAGCACCTGGGCAGCTACCCTGCGCCTGTGGAGCAACTGTGGTAATGCCGTGGTAAAATGTGGTGATCCTGGCGTAGGCAAGACAGCAGCACCCCTCGAAGTGCCGGTGAGGTGCCAGTGCCAGGACAGACACCAGGTCACTTGAAGTGTCAGCTAGCAGCAACCAGCCTGCAGCTGTTAGGTATGTAGCGACGCAGCTAGTTAAATGCACAAACAACATGCACTACATGTATTAGATACATGCCTACAAAAGTGTTGGACACACCACCAATGAGGAATACCGCCCAGCGGGCACTTCACACAACGCATCATTATGCAATCCACACGCACCCATTACCATGGTGCAGGGCTGCTGCAGTAGTGCAGCACTGTGGTGACAAAACAATCAGACCTTCTGACGCTTTGCCGCAGATGTCTGTGCACTGAGTGCAGGCCGTGCTAGCTGCAGCTTGCGCGGCCGCGGTATAGATGACATGGCAGACTGCCGGCTGAACGTGATCTGCCGTTTCTCAGGCAGAGCAGCCGTTAAACCAGCGAAGTTTGACATGATGCTGCGCACCGGCACCTGCTGCTTGACTACACCAGTCAGGTTGCAGTAACGCACAATTGCCACAAAGTCATTGCCAGGCAGCAGCTTGCCATCAATCACACTTGCCTGTGACATGTCAGGCCCAAATGACAGCAGCTCTTCATAGAGGTGCCTGCAGCTGTTGTACCTCTCAAGAATGCACTTCACAGCTGGCTCTGACAGATTCGTGACGCCTGAAATGTGTATGCGCGCAAGCGACTGCTGCTCCATCTGAGCCAGCCAGGAGGTAGCTGCCATGGTGCAGACTACACGCACAACTAGCGAGCTGGTGGCGCCTACAGCCACAGCTGCATAGGTATGACGGTCCCCAACTGGGGCCAGGCCAAACAGCATGGGTGATGATGTGAGCAGCTTTGGCAGCAGCTCTACAACTGCTGATGGCTGCGTGAACGTGACCGTGAGCCGGATTGGAGACCTATTGGACGCACTATCTGTGTCAGCTGAAGCATGCACCGAGCTGATCAATCCCACAAGACCCTGCAGCCCGCACTTCCTCCAGTTGCTGATGATGCGGGTCATGAGGAAGCCCTTGGTGTCCTCCATGCTGCCCTCAGGCCACTGGCCGCGTGCGGTGGCACTAGAGGCGTACAGCACGAGCGGGGCGCGCAGAGCAGCCTCGTCTGGCTCGTTCTCGCTGCGGTGCATGTGCCCCCAGTCTGTTTCCAGCTCCTGCAGACATCATGTGCAGGGCAGGCAACAGGAAGTTCAAGTGGACGCAGGCTTCTGTTCATGCAGCAGGCCCATGCCAGTCAGGTGTAAGCGTGTGCATGTCCAATCCGATTAATGGCTGGAAAGCCGCAACCGGGTAGTGCTGTGACAGCAGCAGCGCAGTGGACAGCCACTGTGAGATGCAGTAAACTTGAGCCTCAGGCAAGGACCAGCGTCATCCATCAAACACCTGTGCATTACGGCTGAACCATAACGCGCGTAAGACTGGGATGGACCAGAATAGCCACTTCCAGGGGTGCTGCAGCTGAGGGAAATCTAGGGTGATACACAGCCACAACCTGAAGTTGAGAGGAGCACCCGGCAGACGTGCTGCCGGGAGCCAATTACCACCCTCTCTTGTTCACGCCTAC
Source organism: Scenedesmus sp. NREL 46B-D3 (assembly GCA_014080715.1). NCBI lineage: Eukaryota > Viridiplantae > Chlorophyta > Chlorophyceae > Sphaeropleales > Scenedesmaceae > Scenedesmus > Scenedesmus sp. NREL 46B-D3. Next base: position 68,357 of record JACERP010000139.1, on the reverse strand, counting down.
ACTCATGTGCCGTTCTTCCTAACTGGCCGTTGTGCCGACGACTCATCATCGGACCTTTGGCATTGTCACTTGTGTGACTCGCATAATCCTGTACTGCCTGACGGTACCATACGCAGCGATACGGCTGATCCAGCAGCTCTTGGCCGTTGAACTCCAGCTACCGATGCAACATTTCATTCGAACTACTGTGTGCCGTCGTTAGCCAAGGAGATCTCTAGACGTATCGGTTACTATGCGCCTGCAGGCACCACTTCTAACTTTTTAGCTTTCTTTCTTTTCCAGCGTCACATTCCGTTACATTACAGGGCTTGTTTTTTTCTTACTAACCTGGCGTTGTGCCGATGTTGCCGACGACTCATAATCTTAGGCACTGTCAATTGTGTGACTCATGATCATAAGCCCATTACCACGCGTACCCTTTGTAACAATGCACCTTAGGTCCCATATACTGCAGGCAGATGTCTGACGGTACAATGTCAAGGGTTGCAGAGAATCACACATCGCGCACAAAGCACAATGCAGCAGATGCAGCCCTCACAATGCCAGAATGGGCCGCCCACACCCCCCCCCCCCCCGCCCCCGCCAACATGGCTGAACCGTCTTGTATCATGGACCTCTGCTTCTTCTTGCTGGTGTTACCTGCATTCAAAAAGAGGCCTGGTCAGTGCTAGGGGTTGCTAGATTTTCCTGCTGAACCTACCCCTCATAGTCGACTACATAGTCAATATACCGTCCCCACCAGGCCTAAGACCACCCTTGCTCCAGGGCACTAGGGCTGCACATTCCTACTGGCAGCTAGAGGATTCCCAAGGGAATCATCATCATCATCATATTACCCATTCAAGCCATAGCATCAGCGCCATCGGCCCCGCGCCCCACCGGGGCGGAAAGAGGAGGGAGCACTTCAATTCCCAAGGGAAGTGGGGTTACGTCCGTAAGGGCATGCCCTGCGCAGGGGCAGCTGGGCCGTGCTGGAGGCCAGCCAAGGCTGTGCTAGGTGGCCAGCTAGTGCCGTGCTATGGGCCAGCTAAGGCTGTGCTGGGTGGCCAGCTGGTACCGTGCTAGGTGGCCATGGCCAGCTAGCTGGCCAGCTAATGCCGAGCCAGGAGCCAGCTAAGGTACAGCTAGATGTTTTGTTAATGCACGGCTAGAAAGGCTAAACAGCCAACCAGGTGGCCAGCTAATTAGCCAGCTGAGTCTAAGTACGTTGCTAACTTGTAGCCAGGCCTAGCCAGGGTTTCCCGTGTCAGCGGCTTGCTAAATGTAAGGTTAGCTTGGCTTGGCCGTAGCTAACCTCAGCTAGGCCTGCTAAGCTGCTGCCATCTCTCGCGTTATCATCAGCATATTACACATTCAAGCTATATCGTTAATGTCATCATGTCTCGTGTGAGACTAGTACTTCGCTAAAGTGGGGGTTAGCACCGGTGGAGGTTAGCACCAATGGAGGTACCTTAGCCCCTCTGCCGCAGGGGGGTAGCAAATGGGCCATCCTGCACGTAGACACATGTGTTGTGCAGAGACAGACACTTTGATAATGAGAGGCACAATGCTGGGTGTGGTCTTGTCAGCGTGACCGTGTTACTTTATCTGACATCCATGATGTTCAAACTGGTGATCTGTACGCCCGACCCCCTCACTCGCGGCCTGCGTATGAGGGCTGCCGGTGATTCAGGGTCGTTTGCAACCACGTGCATGCCATATGGCTGTGGGGCCACTCCTTTGCATGCAGTGCTGTCACAGCAATCTGTCCTCTGACATGCCTGCCGTATGTGTACATATGGCACACAGTATAATACTAGCACTAGTGTCACACTCCTGTGACAAGCGCATCCAAACCTGTCTACCAGGCCTTTTGTGAATGCCGTTGTAGCTGCTTTGTAAGCGCCATTTGTACAAGGTCACAGCGTATGTGTGTACACGTCGCTGCACGACAGCACATACATATGTGATTTGCTTTGGCCTCTTGGCCCAGGCCTGCACCAATTCAACCTCTTCAGCTTCAGCTCAACCTGAAACAAGGCATAACATTGTTTTAACAAGCAGCTTATTGCGGCAGCTGGCAAGCCCACTTGAGTGTTCATGACGTCATGGCACATGCATGTCAGCGTTCAAGCACCTGCCAGAGGCTCGCACTGCAGCGCCGGACAACATGCTATGTGGTTTTGCAGGAAACAAATCACGCCAACACCAGCAGAACGGACTGAAAGCGGTGCACACAAAGCAAAGCAGTGCCACAGCCCACCAAATACCCGCAATTACATACCAACCAGCTCCTTCCACTCACACCTGGCATAGATACATGGGTTCTGTACAGAACGTGCCAGAATAATTGTAGTGTGGAAGTTGCAGTACTGTGCTGTTGCTGTGCGCTGCTGTTGGCTGTTACATTCCAGCCGTAACACATGCACAGATCTGTGCCAGCCTATAGCCAGCGCACCCGCCACAGCCCACTGTTGGGTGTCAGGTTGGGAATACAGGCTCATTGGCAACGTGTGCTATCGTTTGCTGTTCAGCCTTGTGAAAAACGTAAAGAGTCTGTTTGCACCCAACCCCCGCACACGAGTTTGCGATCTTTGGACTGAGCAACCCCATTGAAAAAAGACATCTCAATTTGGTGGAGATTGAGGGAGCAGCGCACCCGCCACAGTCACGGTTGGGTGTTCTTTGCCGGTGCTTGTGATGGGAGGCGTTGTTGCCTGGCTTCTTGGTTTTGTTACCACCGCTGTGCTGCATCTGCATGCCCCTGTCTGGACGGAGCTGCTTTGGTGTTTCTGATATGGATCAGCTGTGCTTTGCCTTATTTGTTTATGTGTCATGTCTTGCTTGTGCCTCAGTCTTCCCTTGGGGAGGGGGGAGAGAGCTAGGCTACACACAGCGCTAGCACTGAGCAGATGTTACAGTTTGAACAGTAGATGCAGCATGTTGTGAACTTCAGGGTGAATAGGTATTGCAGCTGCTGTGTGCATGCCTGCTAGGAAGTGTGTCAGCCTGAGGCAATACGCTGTGAATTGACAGCTATCATGTCAGCTTGCTGGAATGAGTCAGTGTGACAATTACGTATGTGTGATGAGAGGCCGGGTTGGCAGCAGTAAGGAAAGATTGAAGAAAAAGAAAGTATGTTGCGGCGCTGTCTTATAAGCGTTTGCAGACGGTGTTGTCGTCTAATGCCACAAGGTAACAAATCTATCAAATGGCGCTGATGCTATGGCTTGAATGGGTAATATGATGATGATGAAGGTAACAAATCCAGTGCTACACAACAGAGTTCCGGCATGCATGACATCAAGACACCTGCCACAACTGCACCGCTGCTCTCCATTGCAACAACCCAATGGAGTTCACACCAACTGTTGGTCCTGCTGCTGCTGCTGCATCAGCCTGCTGCGGTGGCAGCTCCATGCAGCTTGCGAAGTCAGCACACGGTCCAACAGTCCTCTCCGCTGAGTGAACTGCCTGCTATGCCAGGATGGTTGCATCAGTCTGTGTGCTGGCGTTTGATGCCCCTGGCATGCGGGGCCAGCATGTCCAGCCCTGCAGCTGCATCGCCAGCCTGCTGCAGTGGCGGCAGCAAGCACTTGGCAACGTCTGCGTCTGCCGCGCCTGTCGCTGGCAGCTGCTGTTTCATGCGGCTCAGTGCCTGCTGAGACAAGGCGGCAACCTGTGCAACAGACACAGCAGCAGAGCCAGGTTAAATGCGCGTCAGCCGCTGCAGATGGCTATGGATGCCTGATTGAGTGCTGTGTAGGGCAGGCGCGGCGGCACACAGGTTCAGTCGCATGTTCGTAAGGCTGTGCTGCTGACTGGCTCATGCAACGGGTGAAAACAGCTTGTGACTGGCGCCACAACTCGACTACACACCCACCATGGTTCCTCAGCACCGCGCTGGCAGCAGACTCAATACACATTCAATACATGTTCCTTGGCTGCTGCTGCTTGTCGCTGCTGTATTTATATGCCCCCCCCCCAAACATGGTTGAGATGGCACGGAGACAAGCGCTCCTCCAGCGCACCTGTGCTGTGAATGCCTGTGCTGTGCTGGCGCTGTCCCTCCACATGGCCGCGTAGGCTGCGCTGTTGAAAACCTGCAGCTGCACCTCCGGGGACGCAGCATAGCTCACGCACGCCTGCCACAGCTCCTGCAGCCTGCAGCAGACGGTGAGCCAGTACCGTGTAGCAAAAATGCAATGGGTTCAGCACAGGGCATGCGGACACGCATCAGTACCCTGAGCGACTAGCATCAGCCACACAGCCTCTCTCCACAACAGCCTGCTTACTGTCAGACTGTGTACAAGCGTCCCTTCTGCCTGCTGCAACTCCCCACCACTCAGCCGCCCCTCACCTGTGTGTGCTTGCCAGGTCAGCCACCAGGCTCACATTCTCAGCACTCAGGCAGCCCAGCAGCTGCAGCACACACTCCCCTGCCAGCCCAGGCAGCAGGAAGCGGTCTGCGGCACTGAACAGCTCCAGCACCAGCTCCCTAGGCACCCCTCCATGCAAGCCGCCGTACATGTAGCCCAGCAGTGCCTCAAGAGCTGCGCTGCTGACGTCTGGCAGTGCCACACAGCCGCTGTCAGCTTCTGACATGCCCCCAGGCAGCAGCATGGCCTCAAACACGGGGCTCTGTGCTGCCAGGATGAAGCGGTGGGCACTGAACACATCTCCCTCTGCTGAGCTGATGGTGACATCACAGAACGGCATGCTGCGGTTGAACAGGAAGGGAGTGCTGTAGTTACAGACGCTGCTGCTGCTGCCAGGGCCGCTGTGGTGGAATGTCCTGCCGTTGATTGAGGGATGCTGGCTGGTATCGCTGCCGAGGCTGTTGGAGAGAGTGTCGCTGCTTATGTTGTTGCTGCTGGCTGTCTTCAGCAGCGCTGTGCGGAGCTCTGTGTTGATCACGGGCCTGCTGCTGCTTGTTGCAGCACTGTCATCAGGCTGCTGCAGGTGGTGGTGCTGCCTGCGCACATACTCCTGCTGCAGCACCAGACTTGGTGCCGGCTGTGGCCATGACTCATGCCATCCACCCAGGAGGCAGATGCTCCGGCTGCCTGGCATGACTGCTGCCGCGTGGCATGCGCGTGCAGGTTTGCTGCTGGCTGGCAGCTGCAGGGAGTGCCACTTCTTGCTGGGCAGGTGCAGGAACGCCAGGTCAGGCAGCAGCGCCTGCAGCAGCAACATGCGGGGAGCAGCGGCCAAACCCGCTGTATGTAGTTGTGCCCCACCCGCAAGTCTGCTGCTGCACATCGGGGCACGTGACGTCCTGTCCTGCAAGCAGACAGACCTCCAGCACAACCAGCCTGAACCTGTCCCTCACCTGCTCTGCACCTGCAGCTACAGGCCTGGCACCGCCGGACACCAGCAGCAGGTCGTTGAGCAGGGCGATGCAGCTCTGGGTGCGGCTCACAGGGGCAGCGCCACGCGTGGCCAGCTTGTGCCAGCGCAGGTCTCCAAGTGACAGAGAGTAGACACTCAGGCACTGCTGCTGCTGCTGCTGTTGAGATGGCTGAGCCGCCGCTGGGTTGCACGAGAAGACAGCAAGCAGGGAGCCCTGGTGGTGCAGCAGCTGCTCCAGCAGCAGCTGCTGGCTGTCAGGGACGTCAGGCCCAAAGCAGACCCTGCAATTGCAGAGGAGGCAGGCATGGCAAGGAAACCGCCTGAGTGCTGCCACATCAACTCTGGGCCTGCAGTGCACGGTGTGCAGGTTGCCGCTGCTGTCACCACGTCTCACCTCCAGCTGCACCCCGCTACAAAGGGCACGCTACAGACTTGGCCAGCATGCACCAGTGTGCCAGCCTCATCTGATTGAGTTTGATGTGAATGCTCACCGCATGCTCCAGCAGCCACTCTCCAGGTCGAAGGAGTGCAGCATGCTGTAGCCTTGGATGGGCCCTGCCTGTGTGGCATGCGGCGCAGGCAACACATACAGCGTCGGCCCTACAGCGGCTGCTGCACGCTTGGCCTTGGAGCTTGGCCCACAGCCTGCCTGTGCTGTCTCAGACCAGCTGCTGTTGCTGAAGCAGTAGCAGCTGATGGCTGAGCAGGCCTCCCACTCGCCCTGTGCCTCCTGCCAGGCCTGGCCACCTGCAGGCAGTGTGGAGCATGGCTTGCAGGGAGATCTTCTATGCTTGCAGGACTGGGCACTTGTGCATGTATGGCAGCTGGTGCTTGCAGGAACGATGCGGCGCATGTAGGTGCGACCTGTCTTCCTGTTGTAGGCAAGATGACGCTCAGTGGGTTGGGTTGGGCTCATTCTTGCTGAATCAGCTTGCAGGGCTGCTGGTGGGTCACTGCCAACTTGCTGATGCTTACACGCGCTTGCAGGACAAGCAATAAGCATTTTGCAGCTTGACCAGTTGACCAGCAGGGTAGAGAGGCAGACATGGAGACTAGGCTGGCAGGATTGCTAGTGGTTTCATGTGATCAAGCAGTTGATTGGCTGGCGCTCACCATAGACATACATGCAGTCGCCATGCACCACTGACGTATGCCACCTACAGCACCAGGCACAAAGGGACATACAGCAGCAAGCAGGCAGGCAGGCAGGCAGGCAGGCAGCATCGTCGTCAGGGGCGCCCAGCTAGGCCGATGTCGTCTGCATTCACAAACACGCGCTCAGGAGCAATTGTCTGCCTTCGCCATTGCCACTGCCACTGCTGCTACTGCTGCTGCGGCGGCGGCAAATGACAACCCAGCAACACTGCTTTGCTTGCAGGAGAGCGGTCGCCGACAGATTGGTTGCACTTGCTGCCCGAGCGTTGCTTGCCTGCGCGGTGCTGGAGCATTGTATTGCTTGATTGCTGCCCACTTCTGCTGTGCAATGTCATAGCAGTAGAGGTGGCTGCGCACGCCACTGCTGGCTGTGTCGCTGCTTGAGCGGCCGCCATAGCTGCAAAAAGTAGGCAGGCAACCACAGAGCAAGCGATAAGCCTTCAGAATGTGAGCATTGTTCCATTTGTGCTCAGAACGCCAAGCTGGACATCAGCAACATCTGTGTAGTATCACCTGCTGCAGTTGCGCAAGCAGTCTTGCTGCACGCAAGTATGTTGCAGTTGTTGTCAGCTGGGTGGCTGGTTGCATGCATTAGTGCCAACTGCCAATTACTCAATCAGGCCAGGCTTCTGCTGCTGTGAGAACCCATGCGAAGATGTGCTCACACATAAATGTTGCCAGTATACACAGCTGCTGAGAAGCCAAACAGTGCTGGCAGCTGCAGCTGCTGCAAAAGGCTGGGATCCAAGGTAGGGTCCAGCTCGCTCTGCTTCAGCTGCTGACGCAACTGCGCCAGGAGAGAGCTACGAGAGGCATGAGCGTCAACAGCGCCCCAGTTTGAAGCCAACAAACTCAGGGCAGCATCAGGCAGCAGGTCCAGAGCTGCAAAGCAGTTACTGCTGCTGCTAGCCTCCATGATGGCTGACTGCTCCTGACAACCCTGAAGTTGTGCGTTGAACACCGACGAGGAGAGCTACAGTTTTGATCAAGCCCCTGGCAGCATTCAAATGGAAGTTCAACGTTTGAACACTCGGTAATACAGTTCGTACTTGTTTTTCTAGAATCAGCTCAGACATCAGGCAGACAAGTTATGCATAGGTTTGTTCAATGCTTTTGGTTGATTTGTGCATGAGGCAGTGGGGATAAACTATGTAAAACACAGGATAACAGGACACCAGCCCGCAGCAACTGCGACCACCTGTTGTGTATCAATACGGATCGTTCACCATGTTTAGGTAGCAGCAAGCAATTGACCAGCACAAAGTGATCACGACACACCCCGCGACTGCCGAGCGCAATGCATGATGTAGCTGGTTCGATCGGTCTTCTGTAAGCATATACGTTGCGTTCAACGGCGAGGAGCAGGGAAAGCCGGTTTGCTGCTGCAAGTGACATTCCCGGCTGGAGACGATGCTGTCTGCCAGCCTGTGAGGCCGAGGCCGGCCATATGTTAGGCGCGTGATCATGCCAAACCGCATTGGAAGGGGCAGTCACCCGTGTTCAGCGGTGCTGGGCCTCTGCTGCTGGGTGCTGCTGTTGCTGCTGTGCTTGAGCAGCGCGCAGCATGCTGCTGGTGCCCCAGGGCTGGTTCAACAGCACCCAGCACGTGCCCAGGGCTGCAGCAAGGCGTCTGCACTGCTGCATGCCAGCTGGCAACCTGCACAGCACTTGCTGACTTCTACAACAGCACCTTCAACCCTGACAAGCCATGGTGAGGGTGATTTGCAACCCGTGCATGCTGTGCTATATGTAAGCCATCTTAACAGCAAAACCTGCCTTCAAGCTGTGCATGCATGACATATGGAAGTGTGTGGGTTTGATTTCTGGCATACCCAAGCTGCTCAGTAGTTCCCTCTCACGAACCATGCTGTCACTCTCGCAGGGACACCAAGCCTTGGGCCAATAAGCAGGGTTGGGAGCTTACAGAAACGCAAAGCTGCCAGCAACTGCTAGCAGCACCTGCACGTGTGCCCAGCTACTGCTCTTGGAACGGCGTCAGCTGCTGCGACCCTGCAGGCCTTGCAGGACAGCAGTGCAGCTACGTACAGGGTGTCAGTGAGCTCAAGGTGCAAGTGAACGGTTTGAACGGCACACTGGGCAGCCCTGGCGTCATTCACAACTTGCTGCAGCTGCATGCGTGTGGCATGACGCGGCTGAACCTGCAAGGCAATGACCTGAGTGGCAGCATGACGCCGGAGTGGGGCCTGATGACCAGGCTAGTGGTGCTTGACCTCTGTGAGTAGCGAGCAGCACCAGTCGCAGCAGCAGCAGCAGGAGCAGCAGCTGCACAGCTGCACCAACAGCCACATGTACAAGGCAGCAGGACAGCTTCTTCAGCTGGTGCAACCATGCGGAGAGCCTATGTGACCGGCAGCATTGGCAGCGCTGGCACATGTTGGCTGCATGCGTGTCCTCTGCAACAGTGCTGCGAAAGCCTAGCAGCAGTAGGCACTATGACGGAGGGTCGGCACATATATACTCTGCTGTGCGATGGCGGCAGCAGCGGCACCAGCAACAACAGCTCCACCAGCTAGCCACAGCTGCAGCAGTGACGCAATGGCAGCAAGCGAAGGTGGTGATTGCAACACAGCAGCAGCAGCAGCAGCAGCATCGGCACACACACTGCGGCAGTGAACTGGTTGTTGGGTGGCACTGCGTAGCAGCGTATGCAGCATGAGCTGTGAGTGGCAGAGGTTGCATGTTCTGTCGTCTCCGCAAACTCACCTCGCTGCTCTGTCCCGTGCTGTGCTGCGTGGCCCGCTCGAACACGGCACGCTGCACAGCCAACAACTGGCTCAATGGCAGCATCCCGGACGCGCTGCGCTCCCTTACGCGGCTGCAGACCTTGGGCCTGGGCACCAACTTCCTCTCAGGCCCCATCCCAAGCTGGCTGGGGGACCTGAAGGCGCTGCAGGTGATAAACCTTGGAGCCAACGCAGGAGACAACCCTGACGGCACCCAGGGCCTCACCGGCACGCTGCCGGAGGCGCTCTCAGAGCTGCCGGACCTGAGCGTGCTGAACGTGGAGACGAACGCGCTCATGGGCAGCATCCCGCGGCAGCTGTGCAAGCGCAACAACCTGACGGTGCTGAAGCTGCGGTCCAACAGCCTGGAAGGGGTGCCGCAGGACCTCGCGCAGTGCAGCCAGCTGACGCAGCTGGACATCAGCAGCAACAGGTGAGCACAGCACAGCGAAATGCATGCTGCATGGACAAAGGAGTGGTGCAGCAAGCGCAGTGAAGTACCAAGAGGTTGTGTGTGGTTCACAGCCCGTAAGAGTGCAGGTGGTAATTGAAGCCAGCAGCAACAGCTGAGGTTGTTTTTTTAAGGATGCAGGCAATCTTCACCAAAGGGATACTACACTGCTGAGGCGACACCTCACACACGCTGCCGCTGCTGCTGCTGCTGCTGCTGCTGCTGCTGCTGCTGCTGCTGTGCTGCTGCTGCTGCTGCTGCTGCTGCGCTGCTGCTGCTGCTGCTGCTGCTGCTGCAGGTTTGAAGGCCCACTGCCTGCCAACATGAGCTGGCCGCAGCTGGCAGTGCTTGATGCCAGCAACAACTACTTCCATGGGCCACTTACTGATGCGCTGTACTCGCTGCCGGTGCTGGGCTACCTCAACCTGGCCAACAACAGGTGCGGCAGCAGGGCCACGTGAGCAAGCAGCAGGTGCACGCGCAGAGCTGAGCAGGGAAACAAATCGACAGTTTGCCAGCATCTTTGACGCTGATCGTCATGTCGCCACGTCGCCACGTTGTGTTTGCCATGTACTGCCGCTGCTGCTGCCGATGCTGCTGCTGCTGCTCCCTGCAGGCTCAGTGGCAGCATTGAGCGTGCCATCACACTGATGACCTTCCTGACCGAGCTCAAACTGGCCAACAACCAGCTCACAGGCATCATAGACGAGAACCTGTGGTTCCTGCCGCAGCTGCGTGTGCTGGACCTCAGCCACAACAACCTGAGAGGCAGCATCAGCGCAGCTATTGGGTGAGCAAGCGACCAAGCTGGCTGCGCCTGCTGGGCCATGCTGCTGCTGCTGCTGCTGCTGCTGCTGCCAGGCCTGCTACTTCTGTGTGTGTATATTGCTTTGGGCCGAGCTTGTCTTCTGCTGCTATTGATCAATGCTCTTTTGTGTGTTGTTTGCAGCACTCTGCATGCATGTCATGCTTGACAAGCATGCAGTTGTAGCCCAGTTTTACTGCATGAGAAATGCTGTGTTTGTATGGGTCCAGCTGGCCAGCGTACATCTGCATTACACTCGCACGCTGGTCCTCACTGACGCCTCCTAGAACAAACAGCTTCATATCGACAACAAAGTCGATGCTGTGGGTTGCTGCCTCACCATGAAGTGTGCGCTGCTGCTGTTGTGTGCGTCAGGCTGACGTTTGGCCTCTCCGACGTCATCCTGGACACCAACAGCCTCACTGGGGTGATCCCGCCAGAGATGAGCGTGCTGAAGAACCTGCATGAGGTCGACCTGCGCAACAGCAGCATGAGCTGCCTGGGCACGCCTGATGCTGCAGCAGCAGCCGAGCAGCCGCCGCTGCAGCAGCAGCAGCAGCAGCAGTGTACTGATAGCCAGCTGCTGCCGTGCTTCCTGTCCTTCAGCAGAGTGACGCTGCCGCGCACCGACAACAACCACATGGCATGCCCGGTCATACTCAGGCTGCCTCTGGATGAGGCTGTGCAGGCGTGCTCTGGGGATGGGCCCAGTCAGCTTGGCGAGCAGGCCGGCAACATTGCTGACATCGTGTCCACTCAGCAGACGTGGGATGTTGACCCAAGCTACTACCAGTACAGGCCCTGCAGCTGCTTAGAGGTGAGCAGGGGCAGCTTCTGCAAGCTTTGCTATGCTGCGGCACCGTGGGCGATGACGCACACAGGGAAGCATGCTTGGCTACTTTTGCATGCGCCTGGTCAAGCGTTTGGCAAGTATGTGCAACGGCGTCAGGCATCTAGGTGGTTCTGCAGCATGCGGTTGAGATGCAACTGCGCTGTCATTGTGTGCAGTGCATGGTGGCATCATCGGCTGTCGCCCATATGCTGCGTGTTTGTTGTTCAGTGATGCACATCACACTCTCAAGCCATCACTGCTGGGCTTGCTGCAACTGTGCAGGGCTTCCGTGCAGTGTGGCTCAGCAATGGCACCAAGCTCACGTGCGTAGCTGCGGCCGACCCTGCGCCATCCTGGGTCATACCCGTCACCGCGCTGCTGTGCGTCCTCGGCGCGCTGCTGCTGGCTGGCGTGGCTCTGTTCGTGTGGCTGCGCATGGCGGTGCAGCTGCGGCCGCGCTGGCAGCGCGAGAAGGAGCTGGTGGAGAACCGCAAGAAGGGCGTGCCCAGCGGCTGCCCCGCGACCATCGTGGTGACCGACATCGAGCGCTACTCAGGTGTGTGTGCGTGTGTGTCTCGCACGCTTTGCTGATGTAGAGCGGTGGTGCATTGGTTTGTGGGCACAGGGCCCAGCACATCACTGATGTGGCCCCTGCCAGCGGCCTGATGCTTTGAGGCGTGTTTGTGCGCTGCGAGCCTGATGCTGCCTCAGCACTGCACACCTGCACATCCAGGCCTTGAATGCTGTGCCGTGAATTGTTGCCGCTGCCGCTGCCGCTGCTGCTGCTGCCGTCGTTCCTTTGCCGTCACAGAGCTCATGCAGCTGAATGCCCCGCTGGCGACACGCTTCCTGGGCATTCACAACGCGCTGCTGCGGCGCGCAGCCGCGATGCATGCGGGGCACGTCGTGGAGCAGGAGGGCGACAGCTGGAGCGTGGCCTTCCACACGTCCATGGACGCCGTGGCCTTCTGCCTGCAGGTGGGGCCGGCATGCGGGTGACTTTTGTGGTGTTGCTGCTGTTTTCAACATGTGCCGTGCGTGGCGTGGTTGGTTCGACAGTGTCAGCACTGTGCCAGGAGACTGCCGGGGATGCTGCTGTGCGTAACCCCAGCACCGGCCTTTGGCGCGGCTGCAACGGCGCAGCAAACAGCCGCTGCTGGAAGTGGGGCAGGGGTACTGCTGAAGATGAGGCAGCGGATGTGGGGTGTGCAACAGCAGTGCTGTGCCAGGTTTGTCCTCGACGCTGATGCTCAGAACTGCACAGCACTGCACCACATGGCACAGCACAGCTAACCATCACATCAGTCGTGCATTTCGCAGCAGATGCACATACATGTGCTGTGCAGAGCAGTTTGTCGCTTTCAACGTCTGGTGCTATGCCTTGTATGCACGTGTCCAGCATTTTTTGAAGCCCCCGCAACCACGCATGCGTCATCACTGCTAAGAATGGCAATTGTGCTGAGCTGATCAGCAGACGGGGAAGGCTGTCTGAGCAGGATCAGCTGCTTGGCAGCACCACACGATGATGTCATCAGCCACTGTGGTTGCCGCACTGCCTCACCCATGCACATGACAGCACATGTACAAGCATGTGCGTCGACAGAGCGCAGCATGCTATCCCTGCCGGCCAAGTTGCGGACAAGCAGAACGGAATACTGAGCAGGATCGGTTGTTGGCAGCACCACACCGCGATGCCGACATCGAGTGTCTGTGCCGCACCCCCTCACCATGCTGTTTGTCATGCTGTTTGTCGGGCTTGCTCGGCCGTGCAGGTGCAGCAGTGCCTGGCCAAGACCAACTGGCCCAGTGTGGCAGGCTACAAGCGCCCCTCACGCGTCATCACCCGCGACAGCGCGACCGGAGACATCCGGCGTAGTTCCGGGTCCAGCACAGTGCTCGGTGCCGACGGCCACCGACCCCCCAGCAGCCAGGGCATGTCGTGGTTGAAGAGCATGTCAGCTGTCCTGGGGTCCGGCGGCTCGAAAGGCTCTGTGCAAGCCGCAACAGCGCCGTCAGGGGCAGCGCCTGCTGAGTCAGCGCCGGTTGCGATGACAGGCCGGCGGGCCCAAGATGCCAAGTCAGTGAACCTGGCGATGCTGGCAAGCGAAGGGTCGCAGCAGCAGCGGTCAGCCAGCATGAGCAACCTGATGGTGCTTCGTGAGCACAGCCACGACAGCACGACCTCGATGGGCGGCACACGTGTCGACGAGCAGCGCAGCCTCTCGTTCGATTTCCGCGGCAGGGCCGGCGCCGCCGGCATGACGCGGGGGCAGCTGCTGTTGCAGCAGCAGCTGATGAGCCAGGTCGCGGGGCGCGAGGCGTCGTCGTCCAGCATACCCAGCAGCCTCAGCAGCGCGGTCAGCATCCAGGGCACCAACACGAGCGAGCCGACCAGCAGCGTGCGCAGCATCCTGGCGAGCATTCGCGGCCGCATGCACTCCGGGGAGAGCATCACAGGCCTGGTGGGCCCGCACCGCAGCTGCCGCAGCTTCACAGCCGGCTCCACTGCAGCGGGCCTTGCAGCGGTGTCTGCCTCTGAGGCGCAGCAGCTGTCGGGCATCAGCGACCCGGGTCAGGGCAGGAGCGGCAACCTGCTGCTGTCAGCGCCTCGGCAGCGCACCAGCGGCACCATGACGTGTGGGCACACGGGCGCTGGGCCTCAGGCTGCGGAAGGGCAGCAGGGCTCAGCAAGCAGGTTCTGGTCGGCCATCGGGTTTGCGCCGAGTGGCAGCAGCAGCAAAAACAGCAGGCTGGCGGACGGCAAGAGCATACAAGGGCTGCGCGTGCGCATGGGGGTGGCGAGCGGCTACGTGCCGCGCAACATTAACATCGCACGCTGCGCACTGTTTGAGCTGGCAAAAGGTGCGTGGCAGAGCACGGCGTTTGGGCAGCGTGCGCTGGGAACAGTGAGCTCGAATCTCAGCTGTTAGGCACACACGACTTGCATATCTTTCATGCAACCTTACATCTGACAGGTTTTTATTGTGTAGCCTCGGACTTTGCTACGCACACACCGCTGCACAGATCGCGCTCCGCACGCCCCCTGCTGTGCTCACACCTACGCTGCTGCCGTCGGCGCTCATCTGCTGTGCGCAGCTGTGTCGGACATGGCGAACGGCGGCCAAATCCTGCTGGAAGCGTGCTGCTTTGCTGACGTGCGCAACAGGCTCACAGAGCTGGGCACTGTCGACCACAAAGGCTACAACGACAAGCTGCTGGCAAGCGCCACCAAGGCGGCGATGCGGCAGCACACCTCGTGCCTGTTTAAATTCGTGGGGTGAGCTGGCGGCAGGGTGGTGGTTATGCATCCTGCAGCAGTTTCATCCGCGCTGTTCATTCGTGTACCCTTGCACGCTCTGCAGCTGCATGAAGGATGCCGCGGGCTGGCCACACCAGAGGTTGCACCTGAACGCCTCTGCTTTCGTGCGTGACTCCTGCCAATGCCCCGCCATCATCCCAGCGCTCCATCCTGTGCCCCTTCTTGTGCTGCCTGCTGCTGCTGCTGCTGCTGCGCAGCTGCTTGATGGGCGTGGTGGGCCGGCAGCGCGAGGCTGAAACCTTGGAGACGGACGCCCTGGTCCTGGACATGGGCGAGTACTACCAGCCCAGCCTCGCCCCCGTCATCCCCTCAGCCAACGGGGAGTCCGCCAGCACGGCCCTGGACCTCAGCCCGGCAGCGCTGTGCGTCGGGGACGCGGCTGCTGCTGCTGCTGCGGGGGCGCTGGTGCGCAGCCCCGTGCAGAGCTTCCAGCTGCAGCTGTACAGCGTCA
Source organism: Scenedesmus sp. NREL 46B-D3 (assembly GCA_014080715.1). Classification (NCBI taxonomy): domain Eukaryota; kingdom Viridiplantae; phylum Chlorophyta; class Chlorophyceae; order Sphaeropleales; family Scenedesmaceae; genus Scenedesmus; species Scenedesmus sp. NREL 46B-D3. Next base: position 53,269 of record JACERP010000139.1, on the reverse strand, counting down.
TGCCGAGGTGCCTGCAGGCCAACGCCAAGGTGTGGATGGGGCAGCTGGCGTTCAGGGAGGCCACGCAGCAGACGCGCGTCGGCTACTTCTGCGCGCCAGGTGCGGGCCGCGGCGACCTGCACACAGTGTGTTTCATCCGCGGACGTGCAGAGCTGCGCGTTGCCCGCTCGCTACGCAAATGCGCCTGTTTCTCCTGGCGCCATCACTCGGCGTGACGCCTTGCTTGTGACGCCTGCGTTGTGTGGAGTCGCCGCGCCCTGCGCTGGGCCGGCCCTGCGGTCACGGGTCTGGTTCTGACGCTCGAGGGATGCAACCCGTCTGCGCGGTGTCCTGTCGCCTGGCTGCAGGCGCTGGCGTCGCGGACCTCAGCAGCCAGCAGCCGATGCTGGAGGTGGACCGCGCGCCGCTGCCGGCCGTCACCATGGTGTTTGCGTCCGTGGAGGGCGGCCGCGCGCTGCTGCGCAAGCGGCAGGACGCGGGGCGGCTCGTGCACCACATGATCGTGCGCCTCATGCAGGTGCGGGTGCGAGACGTTAGCAGCGCGCTGCTGTCACCCACCACCGGGGCGCTCCTGTTTATTTGCTGCCTCTGCAGGGCGGCGCTTTGCTGAGTGCATGAGCGGCTCCTTCACCTGCTTCCCGCTCTCTTGGTCTGCGCTCACCAGCTGCACTTGCCAGTTGCTGCGCCGTCGCGCCCATCCGCGACTTTGTTGCTGACGCTGTTGTCGGGACTGCCTGGGTCGCTGTGGTGGTGCTGCTGTGTGGTGTGTCTATGCTGGCGCTGGCTTCGTTGCAGGTTGCTTTGCTGGCGCTGCTCGGCCGTGATGGGGGGCGTGTCACTTGCCTATGCCCTGTGTTTGTCTTGATGCTGAGGCTGCTGCTGCTGCTTGCAGGTTGCGCTGCTTGCGCTGCCTGAGCGTGATGGCCGCAGTGACGGCTACCTGTGCCGCGAGCAGGAGGGGGAGCTCAAGTACATGGCTTCCTTCAGGGACAGCGCGCGCGCCGTGGAGTGGTGCCTGCTGGTGCAGGTGCGGCTGTGGCGGCTGAGTGTGGCGCGTGCAGCTGTTTCATAGAGCGCACGAAGCCTGCTGCTGATGGCGGCGCCGTTTGTTGTGTGTGCCTTCACTGTTCCAACGGCGGCGCCTGTGGCTTCACGTTTTTGGGGGATTGTCGAGCGAGCACGGGGCATTTTTGAGTTGCTGCCGCAGGAGCTGCTGGCTCGTGTGCTGTGGCTCACTGGGGTGCTGTCAGGTTCATGCAGTGTTGGCGGCTGCCTCATGCACCAACAGTGAGCAGCACCATGCGCAGAACCGTTGAAACTCGGGTGTGCTGCGATGTCCGTTGCAGGAACTGCTGGCTCATGTGCCCTGGCCCTTTGATGTGCTGGAAGACTGTGCGCCAGCGGCAGCAGAGGCGCTGGGCGGCGGGCCTGCAGGGGCTGCCGGCAGGAGCAGGGGCCCTGTGCTGCGCATGGGGCTGGCTGAGGGGATTCCGCACTCCATCCAGCCTGACCACCTGGTGAGTGGTGCTGCTTTTGGGGAGGTTACAGCAGTGAGCGGAGCTGCCAGGTGGTGCTGCTGCTGGGGGAGGGGGTCAGGCTCCTGTGCTGCACATGCGTGTGGTCAGGGTGACGCGGCCGTCCAGCCTGCCAGACTATCCAACCCGCGACACCCATCCGTTCCATGCACACAGCAGACTGCTGAGCACACAAGCAATGCACATGCCCACAGCGCTGCGTGTCCCCAACAACTGGGAGCAAGCGTGTGTGTGCGCCATAGTCAGCGTGAGTGCCAGGCACAGCTGCGGAAGGACTGACACCCTGCTGCGTCTGCTGCTGCAGGGCCGAGCCGACTACCACGGGCCGTCTGTCAACCTGGCAGCGCGCATGATGGATGCCGCTGCACGTGGCGGCCTCATCGTGACGAGCGCCGAGCTGGCAGACAGGATCTTCTGGTGGGTACTGCCGCTGCCGTGGTGTCGTGGCGTGGCTGCTCAAACGGTCGAGCAGCTGCTCTCCTGCCGGCTGTGCGTGCTGCCGGCGGCGGCAGATGCGTTGCTGGGGTCTGCGCTGCTGCGTGTTACGCTAGGGGATCAAGGCATTGAAAGCCAGAGTTTTTTGAGGGAGAGTAGTTACACGTGGGTCCAGTCACCATCTTGAATGGCATGAGGCACCCCAAATGAGCACGGTGTCAAAGCGTGACAGAGAAAAGATGAGCGCACATTACAACAGATTATGGCCATCTGGATACATGCAAAGTCTCTCAGTTTCTGCACCCGCAGACTGCTGAGACAGCAGGGCCTGGGTGGTGGTCAAGAGGCGCGGTGGGCTTGCATGTAGGGCTTCTGCCATCTCGGATGGCATGCACCCATGCAGGTTGTCTCCCCGCACGCATGTGCCTGCCACTGCCATGCACGCATGGCATGTCGGGTGCATGCCTCGGCTTGAAGTCGGCACGCTTGTCCGTGACATTTTGCTGTGGTGTGCTTGTTGGCGTGCTGCTGCTGTTGCCTGTTTGTGCAGCACGTGGCGCTTTGAAGCTGAGCTGGGGCTGTACGATGCTCCACAGCAGACAGCGGCGGCTCCAGAACCAGCACCAGCGGCGGCAGCAGGCAGGCAAGCAGGCGCAGCTCACCAGCAGCAGCAGCCAGAGCAGCAGCAGGGTGCTGGCGTTGCTGCTGGTGCTGCTGCTGCTGCTGCTAACGGCACTGCTGCAGGGTTTGTCCAGCCATTGCCAGGTGCAGACCAAGATGCAGCAAACAAGCAGCAGCAGCAGCAGCAGCAGCAGGCGGCTGTGGAGGGCAGCGACGTAGGCCCTGCACCTTCATTTGGACCCTCCATTGAGCAGCGCATGGAGCAGCTACAGCAGCAGTGCCAGCGCCAACAGCAGCAGCAGCAGCAGCAGCCGCAGCTCTCTGGCATTGCTCATCAGCAGCAGCAGGCGGGCGCAGCACTTGCATTGGAGGGCAGCAGCGGCTCAGTCAGCTTCCTGCTGCCCTCCGTGGATGAGATGGATGCCGCAGGGGGTGCAGAGACCCCACACATGGCATCTGCTGCTGCTGCTGCTGCTGCTGCTGCTGCTGCTGCGCTGGGGGTATGTCTGGCGTTATGCCGTCGTCGAGTCGCCAGAGCCGTGGTTCGCTCAAGCCGTCGTTGTCACGCAGGGAGCTGCTCAAGGAGCTCATGCAGCGCAGTGAGTGCTTTGCAGCAGCGCAGAGGCATGCTATCACCTCCCATGCACTTCAGCCTCCTCGCCTGAACGCTTGCTTAGGGTTGTTAGTCAGCCGCTGTGAAATGGAAGGCGCTCAGGCAGCACAAGTAGTCTGGGTGGCAGCAGCAGTCCAGTGTAGTGCGCATACAGTGTTGGAGTCCAACAGCAACAGCATTCCTATTACCTCATCACAGCACCAGCGAACGCACTTGCCACCTGCATCCTGCAGCACATCATGGTTACATGTGCAGCTGCAGCTGCATGCATAGCATGCTGCAGAGCACTGCGGTACGTGACGCCTGCTGCAAACCAGCATCAGCATGCTGCGCGCAGGTTCAACAGAGCTGTAACATCAAGGGTTGCCCTCTGTGCTGATTCCCAAATGATCTGCATGCATTCTGCACCGCAGGCATGATGCTGCAGGATGCGCCAGAGTACCCGCAGCGCCGCACGCTCGTCAGCTGCCAGCACATCGGCGCGTTCGCCTTCAAGGGCTGCGGCTCGCTGGACATGGTGGCGTTCACCACAGACGCAGCGCACCAGCAGCTGCCGCTGGGCAGCCACGCGCGCAACAGCGGCAAGGGGGTGCTGCTGCTGCACAAGGAAGGTCCAGTCGTCGGCCTGCAGGACTGCCCGATGCTGCTGCCACATGTGGTGCCAGCACTGCAGCTTGTGTGGGCGGCAGCAGTGAAGACGGCAGCACCTGTGGAGGACGCGCGCGGGCTGCACAAGCAGGTGCTTGGCCCCTATGACATGCCGCGGCTGCGGCATCACATGCGGCAAAGCGAGGACGGGCTGAGCAGCAAGTTCCGCCGGCGTTCCCTGAACCTGGTACGTAGCAGCCTAGGGGGCGCGCATGCCAGGAACAGCGCGTTGCTGCCGTCCTCGCTCGTCGGCAGCGGCGCAAACGTACCTCGGCATTCATTCCTCTACAGAGGGTCGCTGCCAGCTGGCAATGGGGGGTTGTCGAGCATGGCAAGCAGCAGGGCCGCGGACGGGCTGCGGGGTCTTGCTGAGAACCTGCAGCAGCTGCTGCAGGTGCGGGGCAGTGCCGGGGGCTCTCAACGGGGCAGCAGAGCTTCAGGCTCGCAGCAGCCAACACCAGATGTCACTGCGCACGGCGCGCCGCTCGTGTCAAACGCTGCTGCTGCTGCTGCTGCTGCTGCTGGCAGCGGCGAGAGTAGCAGCCAGGTACAGCAGCAGCTGCAGGATATTCAGTTGGCAGACCAGGCGCAGCTGCAGCAGCTGGTCGTGGTGGGAGAGCCTGCTGCCGCCGATGCTGCCGCCGCCGCAACTGCGGCAAGGCGTGTTGCAGTCAGGGCGAACGGGCTGGACAGGCATTTGACAGGGCCAGGGACGGCCCCTGTTGCACCCAAGCAGCACTCAAAGCTGCTGCTCCAGCAGCAGCAGCAGCAGCAGCAGCAGCAGCCGCTGGTGGTTGGTGCCACCAGCCGCAGAGATGCAGCAGCTGCTCATGATGTGAGTGGATAGTCGGGCGTCAGGTTCTGGGCGGAGGCGAGGCTCCCGGCAGCTCACAGCTGCCTGTGGCAGCAGTGTTTGTGGTTTGAATGCGGTGAGCTGTTTCCAGGCGCCCCATGTGACATGGGTGCACTGCTTAGGTGCACCACCAGCAGTACTTGAGTTGTGAGGTGGCTGCAAGAGTTTGTAGGACTGGACTTGATCTGCTGCCAAGGAGTCTGCAGCTGCATGCTACTGGCAGTTGCGCTGCCTGCAGAGTATGTTGGGTTGAGATCTGCACTGTCGTTCTTCTGGTTTGTGTGTGTGTGTGTTGGGGTGGTGGCGCCAGTGCCTGGCAACTGTATGCAGTGTTTGCATGCGGCTTTGTCACGGCACCAGAACAGCGTTGGTGGGCACGGTCAGTTGCTGACTGTGCCGTGCACTGGTGCAGGATGCTGTGTATGTATCACACCTATTGTATGAACACCCACTGCAAGTTCTATCATCATTTGGGTCTGCCCATAACTGAGCTGTAACACAAAGCATGCTGTGGCTTGCAAAAGTCAGGTACGCAATAGTCCTGCCGTACAGTATCGTATGCCTTTGTCTGTGGCACTCAGACATGCACAGCTGCAGTGACTGGAATGGTTATTCAAGCATGCTCAGGTCTGAGGCGCGTTGTTTGTGATCCTCAAATTGTTTTGCATGCACACGATGTCGGAAGCACCTGCAACAGTCTTGTTGGGGTCATGTGTGGGTCTGTGGCCCTAAATTGGGTCTTAGTGGTGGTACCAGCTTTGAGTTGTAAATGGGGGGCAATGCGTGCGAGAGTTTGCACATGGTGCCCAATGCAGACCTTGCTGTGCAGTGCTGGCTTGCCTACCCATCCGCCACAAATCTGCAGGCGGGTCAAACAGTGGCAGCAGCATGCAACGGCGCTTCTGAACTTGGATCTGTACGAGCTTATGACAAAGAGATGAGCATTTCGGTGGATGTTGTGAACAGCGGTGGTGGGGTGGTGCGGGCGGGGCATAGATGTGCGCTGTGCATGGCCTGTAGCAGCTTGCGCCGGGTGCACAGATGGAGGCTATGCTGCGATTCTGTGGTCTTGTCCTTGCAACCAAGCACACAGGGGCTGGCTTGCAGCAATGTGAGCTTGCGCACGGCATGCCTCACATGTGGTGATGCTGCTGATGTGCTTCTGCTGACGTCAGGAACCCTATTGCATAAGCTGGAGTGCCTGTGGTGCTGCTGGTCCACTATGTGAGTGAATTGCTGATGCGCTGGCATGCAGGGTAACGGCCTTGGAGCGCCTGCTTGTGGCTTGGCTAATTGTCTATTGTGTTCCCTTCCCCATGATTTTGTATCCAGCATGGACCAGTGATCAACGACATAGCTACACCTGTTCTGGCGCGGGGTTGCTTGGTGTCTCGTCACTGCTTCCTACTGTGGTCTTATCACATTGTTATGGCTCCTGAAGTCAGGTTGAGCTGGTGACCCATTATGTTGTTGTGCATGATTGTCAGCCGAGATTGACTGACAGGGACATGTGCTTCAAGCATGACCTGACAGGTTGCTGCTTTCATCGCGAAGCTGCGTGTGCAGCACAGATGGGCGCAGCATGTGCTTTGTGTATCAAGGTACTACAGCATCTGGCTTGGTTCAAATTTGTCATCCAGCCATGGAATTCCACCGGGTGATTGCAGTACTGGTTGTACCACTAGGGGTTGTGCCGAACTGATCCGGCACATGTTGTAGCATATCTTTTATGTGAATGGTGTAGTTGGGCAGCACGCAGCTTAGGAAGCCTTTGCTGCACTGCAGCCTGCACTGATGTGTGATTGTCATATGGTGTGTCATTTACCACGCTTGATTTGTTAGACCCAGGGTACAGGGGATTGCTGTGCTCATGGGTGGTGCAGTTCGTGCTGCAGTTCGTGCTGCAATTCTTGACCTCCATCACCAGACATGTTGAACAACCTTCTGTCCAGAACAGCACCCACCACCTGTGTAGCTGCCTCCACGTGTGCATGCAAAACCAGCAGCTCAACCGCGGAAAATTCATTTTTATTGATTAGTTACTGCGCCCCTTATCGCTAAGGAGTCAGGCCATGAGACGCAACAACAGCACAAGCAGAAGAAGGGAGAGACTGAAATTCGTCGCCAGCGAAGTAGGCAGCAACATACGACATTATGTTGTAAACATAAGTTAGACGCCATCACACCCAAAATAAACGCTGTTGGCTCTCGCGCTGGTGTCTGTAGGATGGAACTGACAGGGACACTGAAGCAGAAGCTACTGACAAGGAGCAGGAGGAGAGTGCGCAAGAAACGCAGGTAGGCAGCAAAGCCGGCCTGCATCAGCAAAATTTCCCACCTGTGAGTTCGGTTTGCAGGACCTGCATCCTCAGCCCTACTGCACAGCAGCAGCAAATATTTTAGCAGCAGCAGCCGCAGCACGTCACTCTGATACGTTCCTTGCACCTTGGTGCCTGTTGCTGCTGCCGCTGCCTGCAGCAAAAGCGGGTGGCATCACTACGCACCCGCACAGTCAGCACATTGGCGATGATTGCTGGCTTCCTAGGGGTGATTTATGCCGGTCATGTACCACTGGTGTTTCTAGTGCTTGGACTGCAGGTGAGGTTGGCTGGCCACACGCCTCTTGCCTCAGCCGCTGAGGCTCCCAGCCTTGATCTGCCCCTTGCTCCTTGTTCTTCAACCTTGTAAGGGCAGCAGTAACAGCAGCACCAGCAGCAGTGTTGCAAGTCGTGCTGCAGTGCCAGGGCAGTGCATATGTGTGGAGCGCAAGCATGGCTCGAGCGCAGCTAACCCACCCTTGGCCAGCAGCAGGAGCAGTAGGGAAGCAGCGCGAGGGAGTGTGCAGGCACGCCGCTGCTGACCGCAATCGCCAGACCAGCACAGTCAGCAGCGACGCGCAAGCTGTGCCACACACAACAGGCAGCCAGGTGTGTTGCATGTGGTGCCTACCTGAGAGCGTTGAAACGCGCTGCTGCTCAAGCATGCCACACATATCAAGGTGCCTCGTACCAAAGTATTTACGATGCGTTTCACTCAGCCTGTTGCGTTTGCCGTTGTGTCTGATGTTGCTGCTGCTGCAGTACCTAATTGTCAAGGAGCTGTTCATGATGGCGCGTGTAGCACAGAAGGACAGGAGGGTGCCCGGGTTTCGCGCGCAGCAGTGGTATTTCTTCTTCGTGGGAGTGTTCTACCTGTACCTCAGGTGGGGGGCGCAGCAGCAGCAGCAGCAGCAGCAGCAGCAGCAGCAGCAGCAGGTGAAGGGCCAGTTGCAGAGCACCAGCAGCTGCTGCAGCAGCGCCAGCAGCAGCAGCAGGTGTAGTTGTGAGCAAGGCGCAGCTCTGCTGCCTCGCAGCATCAGTGGCAGCGATGGCAACTGTGGCACTTGCGGCAGCCTAACGCACCAGCACAGGCAATGACCAAAAATCACACGGCGGCAAGATGGTCAACCAGCAGCGAGCAGCAGCAATGGCAGCCGCAGCAAGTTACTTGCAGCAGCACACGCAGGACTACATTCACCTGCGCTGCACTCAAGCCAGACAGCATCGTGCGCCTGTGACCAGGAAGAACTGTGTGCCGGGCCCGTCCTGCACGTGCTGTCCAGGTTCATCAAGAACAACTTGCTGGTTGAGCTCACCACCAGCAAGTACGCGAGCGCCTTTGCCTGGCTGCTGCGGCGACACACCATCATGGCCTACTACTTGTACATGGCAGGTGCGGCCATGCAGCGCTGCAGGTAGACTTGCTGCTGGTTGTTGTTGGAGTTGCGGCTGAGTGGCGCCCAGCTGACGGCGGAGCTGCAGTGCGTTGCCACCATCGCCCAACCCCTGCAACATGCACAGTTGCACCCTCTCATCCGGCTGCACCTGTCTCAATGGGCACTCGCTGCTGGCCCTGGTTGAACGGCTTTCTCTTGCCTCCTAGTGATGCTCTGTGCTGCAGGGGCTATGCAAAGCTGTCTTGTGTGCGCTAGTGCCACCATCAAGGACAAACCCCCGTACTCCTGACTGCTGCAGGTTGTTGCACTGAACCACGGCCCTGACCGCATCCTCCTGCCTGCCTGCCTGCACCTGCTGCTGTTCCTGCAGGCTTTGTCATGTTTGTGCTCAGCCTGAAGAAGGGCATGTACGGCTACCAGTTTGGGCAGTACGCGTGGACGCACATGATCCTGCTGACCATCTTTCTGCCCAGCAGCTTCTTCGTGAGCAACATCTTTGAGGGGCTCATCTGGTTCCTGCTGCCCTCAGCGCTCATCATCACCAACGACATCATGGCATACCTGGCAGGTGAGCTTGCACACTTGAAAGGGGAGGCCGTTTGAACCGGCCGCAGGCATCAACGCCTTTGCATTTGCGGCTGCACACGTGGATACGCGCATGTGCCATGATCGGGCGTGGGGAAGGTGTGCAAGCTGGTGACGTGCGCCGCACATGGAGTGCTTTTGTGATTGTTTTGCCTGCTGTCCAACGGCCATTTGGCGGACACTACCTGCCAGCAAGGGTGCACCTTGTGCGGGACAGCGGCATGCTGCTGATGCTCCTGTGGCGGCTGCTCTGGTGGTGGCACCGCTGCAGGCTACTTCTGGGGCCGCACGCCGCTGATCAAGCTGTCGCCCAAGAAGACCTGGGAGGGCTTCATCGGCGGCTTCTTCGGCACGGTGATCTGTGCTGCGCTGCTGGCCAACATCCTGTCGCGGTTCAAGTGGATGACATGCCCTAGGGAGGTGGGTGTGCTGGGACAAGAACAGGCATGAGATGGGTCCGGAGCTGTAAGGTTGCTGCGCCGTCACGGGCCTGGTCTAAGCTTGTGGTGTTGGCCAGGGGTCAACCCTGAAAGGGTGCATCCCTGGTGAAGAATAATAAATTTCCAGCATGTTGCGCGTGCTTTTGAGTGGGGGCTTGGAGAAGCGCGCAGCTGCTCCCAGCCCTACTTGCTTGGCTGCTGCGCCAGTGACCACAGGCAGCGAATCTGCAGATGCCCATACGGCGCTGAAGCACTGCCTTCCATTATCATCAATTCAACAAACACACTGTGCAGTGGCCTTATGTGTTCAGGCCTGCTGTGGCGGTCCCTTCCCGCAGGATCTGTCCATGGGCCGGTTGCATTGCACGCCCGACCCCATCTACTCGCCCAACAGCTACACCCTGCAAGCCGTGGCAGAGCTGCTGCCGCCTTCGCTGCTTGATGTGGCTGCGGCTGTCGCTGCGCAGCTGCCGGCCGGGCTGCGGCACTGGCTGGCTGCGCTGACCGTCACGATGCGGCCCATGGAGCTGCATGCCATGGTGCTGGCAGTGTTTGCGTCATTCGTGGCGCCCTTTGGTGGGTTGCTGCATCAACGGCAAGGATGTGCAGGCGCACTGTGTGCCAGTCTGCATGCTGCACACACGACGAACAGTCTAGGCAGCCGGCCAGGCAGGTCCATCTCAGCCCATGCTCCTAATCAATCAAATCTTGTGTTGTGATCTGACAAAGCAGTCAGGCCGAGCTCATGCTGGCAGGCAGGCATTAACGAATAGGGACCAGCTTGTGCGCGCAGCTTCTGGGTTCGCTGCAGGCACCCCTTGAAGGTATCAGCTGCAGCAAAGCCATCCCTTGTCATACCATTAAATGTCGTCATGCACTGCAGCACTGATGCAGATGGGTTGCTGCTGCTGCTGCTGCTGCTGCGGTAGTCTGATTCTATTTGCAGCGGCTTGCAGCGTCCCTGCAAGATGCAGGACTACAACTGCAAGCAAATGGCCCACAATGAGTCAGAGTCTTCACGCACATGCGCTGCCATTGTGTTTCCTGAACCTGCAGGCGGCTTCTTTGGCAGCGGCTTCAAGCGCGCCTTCAAGATGAAGGACTTTGGCGACACCATCCCCGGGCATGGCGGCGTCACCGACCGCTTTGACTGCCAGATGATCATGGCCATGTTTGCCTACCTGTACTACTGGAACTACGTGGCAGCACCAGCAGCAACCCTTGGGGAGGCTCTAGAGGTGTGTTCAAACGTGCTGGTTATAGGCTGCGCTGCTGCCTCCCTGTGCCTGCATGCGCTGGATTGCATGCTGTGACTGCTGAGGAGCCGGTTCAGCTGGGTGCTGCATGCATAGTCTGCTGACTCCATCTGGCTTGTTCTGTTCCTGCTGCTGTTGCTTGGCTGCCAGGTTGCTCTGCGGCTGGAGCAGCCTGAGCTGCTGGTGCTGTGGGGCCGGCTGGGCAACCTGCTGCTGGGTGAGGGGCTGCTGCCTGGGGACATGGAGCCCGCGCTGCAGGCAGCACTGGCAGCAGCAAACAGCAGCGCAGCGGCAGCCGGTCGGTGGGGCCTGCGCAAGGCGCATGCAGTGGCACACGCAGCAGGGCTGTGAAGGTAGGGGGTAGGGGGTTGGGAGAGGCGGTGGGCAAGGGCTGTGCAGCGCGCCAAATGCCAGGGTGGTGCGGTCAGGTTCTTGTTGCCCGTGTCAGGCGTGTCAGAGGCTGTCCATGTAGCTAGCTAGCCAGCTGTCTGGCCACGTCTTGCCAGCTGCAGCGTCGAGAGCAGGGGTTGTGGGGTTGGCCAATGTCATGTGACTGCTCATCAGCTGTACTGTTCGTTCACGCGGACCCAGGCGCTTTGCAGGTGAGACCAGAGCAGGCTGGTGCCATACTTGATGTGTGCTTTGGTGGGAGCTGGGACAGAATTGTGTGGCGGCGTGGCACTGTGTCTGCAGCACAGTGGTTGTATGATGGTGTTGTGGTTGCTGTTACCCATCTGCAGAAGCAGATGCACAGCTGATGGCAATTCTCTCTGTTGTGGTCCCAGGTTCGATGTTTATTGGTCGCGGTGTTTGAGAGTTGCATGATTTGGCCTGGCATATGCATTTCACTTGACTGCTGCTACCAACAGCCAGCAGCACACACACAGTGTGATCATCTTTGTTGATTTGGTAGTGCATTCACAAGGGTCGCACAGGCAGCGTTGCACGTTTGTTGCAGGGACATGGCCCGCAAATGTCTGTGTACACAGCGTGTATGGGGCAGGTGTTTGTGCACACAGCATGTATGTGGCAGGTGTTGTGTACTTATCATGTATGGGGCAGGTGTTTGTGCACGCTGATGCTGGCCTGTGCTCTATGCATGGCTGCTGCTGTGCTCACATGCCGCCTGACCTTGACTTGATGCAACACCATATGAATTCTCTGCATAGTTACAGAGAGCAGCTCGACTGGCTTCGTCTTTTTTCTTTTCTGGCTTGCTTTGGTTTGCTCTTTGCCTGTCATTGGCTCCCAAAATGGGCGAAGTTACCCATGTAATTTTAGAAATGTGAAAATGTGACTGCTTTGGGCTGTCTGTCTGCTGCAGCCCGGAGCTCTGCACCTTTGCCACTGAATGTTTTGAAATCGAGGTATTGAGCACCCCAGCAGCTGTTGGCTCCAGCTGAATGGAAGCTGCTGCAGCTCAAACTCCTGATCAAGCAGCGACAGTGGAGGTACAAGCGAGTACCTGCAACATGCGAGACACGGCAACGCAACCAATGTTTGCCTGGTCCTTGGTCTGGCGCACTGGATGCCTTGAAAATAGCAGGCTCGGCTGTTAGCGAAGAGCAGGGTTGGCTGTCAGACGATCATGGTGCAAGGTTGCCCACCTGTCCTCCAGCTGCTCCTGCAGCTTCACAGCTTGGATGTTACACGACGGGACCATCGCCCGTTTTTCGAGCCAATGACAGGCTTATTGGGCAACCACCTAATCCGTCGGTCTTCAATGTCTTAGCGGGGAATCGGCCAGTTGCCTTCGGCTCTAGCGCACTGGCACGCTGCTCTAGCGCAAGCACTCCTAATCCTGACTGCACGCACAGCAGCCCTCCTCCACTTAGCCACTGCACGGCATCCTTCTGCACCGTCAATTCCATACGGTGTCCTGGCAGGGTTCGAACTCACGACCATCCTCCTCCTACTCCAATCTTTTAAGAGAAGATTCTTAAACGTATCTAGAGGGTTACGTTATTTTTTGCATCCTCTGCTCCTTTACTTATTCTGCTCCATGTGGTTGCATGTCTTGTGCTGTCAGTACTCTCATGCAGCCTGTGTCAGCCTCCTTGAGTGACAGCCTGCGTTGAGCTGCACGCAGCTTCCTTTTCTTCCAGGTGTCCGTTGTGGCGTAGCCGCTTGAGCACACCGTGTAACCCCTCACATTCAAAAATTTCATGCAGCCTGTGTCAGCCAGTAGGTGTGTTGGGCCGGTGCCATTGCCTGGGGTGTGGCCTTGCCAGACACATCAGTAGGGTGGCAGGTGCCTGTGGTGCCACGGCGCTGCGGGTTACGCTGTTGCTTTGTGCGCGTCCTAGTAGCAGAGAGTTATGATCATGTTGATCATCATGTTGTACACTGTCTTCAACACGGGAAGCAGGAGCACCGAGGTGCCCTGTACCTGCTAGTTGTTGCCATGTCTGCATGTTCCGTTCCTATTTCGCTGACGTTGACACCTTTTGTTCCGTCCTGATGCTCTTTCTCTGCGCAAAGTTTGTGCTATTTTGGGTGAGGAAGCCGCTGATTGCTTCTCTGAGGCTTTGTGTGGTTTATTCTCGTGTCCTGCGCGCTGCAGTCCTCGAAGTGTTCCGTTTCCGACGTGCACACCCATGTAACTCTCCTCAATCAATCCTCAATCAATCGCGGCTGCTGCCCGGGCGATTGCACCTCCAGCTGCACTATTGGCAGCCGCAGGACAGCAGACTGATGGCCTTTGACCATCCGTTCGAGATGGCCCTTGGCCCTGCATGTTTTGCGGATATGGAGAGGACCAATGCATGATGGGCATATGTAGCAGTTCAGCATGACGCACTGTAATGTTGCTGAGCCATGATGGAAGGCGCTGATCAGCGCTCATGAGCAGACAACAACACAAAAACGCATCACCTGTGTCCAACTTATAGCAGCTGTGCATACTGCTCCAGCTCCAGAACTACCCTTTGATAAAAGGTGATTCAGCAGCAGCTGCTGCACCTCTGCAACTTTGAACAGCTGTTATGCACAGTGCTTAGAAGTGGCTGCTACACCTGGGGCATGATGTGCATTGCGAAGGTTCACACCATTGTCATTCGGATATTGTGGGCGCTCCGCAACTGACCACAGCTGCGTGTGTACTGTCCTACTCCCAGCAACGAGTTGGAACGCTTACAGTCGCTACTCACATCACGCCATCCATCGTTATCAGCGAGGAACTCATGTTCATATAACTGGTGACTGATCAGTGACTTGACTGGTTTGCAAACAATGTTTGTCCTGTACCAATCCTGTACGGTGCATGTTATGCGTCAGGCGGGCTTTTCCAAATCACGTGCATGCCAATGTCGTACAATGCATCGCAATTATTTTGTGATACATTACCAAAAGTAATGCCAACATATACCTGGCGACCAATGTCATAAAACTGCATCCTTCAGCAGCACGGCTGGACATATAGACAGTGGCAAGCCAACTGCACTGTGAGCAGCAACGAATCATGGACTCCCATCAGCACCTGGAGTTCATTAGGGGCCAAGGCAACAAGCTGCTCACCAGCTTGCCTGCAGCTGTGCGCAGCAGGCTACGCCACTATGAAGTAGCAGCAGTGATGCCTTTCCAACCCTGCCCACCTCTGCAGGGCAGCATCGTGCCACGCTGCTTTGCATACGCAGTTGTCAGTGATTGGTCGTTGCTTTTAGTCTTACTGTCAACCAAGCAGGAGGCCAGGGTGTTGCTGGAGCTGCCGCTGCTGCTGATAGAGGACCTGGTGGGTCATGATGCCCAGCAACAGATAATGTACTGCACCAGCCAACAGAGCAGTACTGCTGCTGCATCAGACAGAGATTGAGGGCTTTTGAATCGTGTGCTGTGTTGTTTGGCACAGGAATGGCTCAAATGGCTGGTACACGGCATTTGTCTGCATGCCCATGGCTGTAACACTTGTATGCCATCTCTTGTTGGTGCAACCCATGTATGGCTGCAGGACGTGGAGGCTCTGAACGTGGGCGACTTTGCAATCGACTCTAGAAGCGTTGTGTGTTCAGCCTGCATCACCCTGCACCCACAGCATGAACAGATTGCAGCCGTCTCAGCGCAACAGCAGCGCCAGCAGCAGCAGCCTTGGCAGCTGAATCTCTTGTCATCATCATTTCCACAGCAACCAGCACAGCAGCTGCTGCAAGCGCGGCTCATGCAGCAGCAGCAGAGGCCGCAGCACCAGCAGCAGTGCCTTGCAGGAAAACATGAAGAGGCATTAGAGCAGCGGCAGCAGCGACAGCAGCAGCTACCTGCTGACGCTTCATGGACCTCGCTGGAAGGCTTCAAGCAGATGTATCAGTGTGAAAGCAGCAGCTCCAAAACCTGCAACCCAGTGGATGTCCAGCAGCAGCAAGTACACAACACTTCTAACAGCAGTGCCTCTGTTGTGCGCCAGCAGCAGAAGCCTGCTCAGAGGAAAGAGCAGCAGCTGCTGACACGACATATCATGCAGCGCTTGCAGACACCAATCGAGCAGCAACATATGCATCCCCGCCTGCAGGCGCAAGAACAGCAAGAGCACCAACAGCCGCATCCGCAGCGCAGAAGACCTACACCTCTTGCAGAGGGTGTGGAGGTTGAATTAGCATCATGTGCAGCACCAGCAATAGGAGCAGGAGCTCCTGGAGGCGTAGCAGCTGACATGCTTGCTCAGACCAGCAGCTGCAGCCACCATGATTGTACAGTTGGCAGCAGGCTGACAAAGCTCGAAGGGTGTCTCACAATAGATACAGCTGCTGCAGCAGCACAGCAGCCGTCACAAGCCAGCTGCGCAGCAGGCCGAGCTCCATGGCAATGCCACACAGCAGAGCCGCAGCTGCCACGGCAGCACAACCCTGCGCAGGTGCAGCATGTCTTGTGCATGCAGCAGCAACAGCAGCAGTCGCACTGGGAACAGCAGCTGCAGCAGCAGCAGCAGCAGCAGTATATGTCAAGGCAAGCTGATGTTGTTCCGCCTGAAGGTGGCTACAGCCTCAAGCTGGTGACGGTGGAGCGGGCCAGCACGCTGTTCTTCCACATTCACAAAGCCTGGGTCAGTGCTCACATCAGGGCAGCACTGGCCGCCTCAAAGTCACCAGGTGAGCCGGCATGGCTTGGCACCCTTGGCGGCCTGTGCCACTGCTTGGAGTGAGGCTGCAGCTAGTCCGTGCTCTTCATGCTGCAGTGCACAGCGTGCAGGGCAATGAAGCGCGTCACAAGGGCTGCGGGCGTGCACCAGCTGATTTGTTGACCTTCGTCCGATCATACTGTGCTTGCTTTTCCTGCAGGACTGCCTGCCTGGCTGCCACCACCAGCAAATCTCTACGAAATTGAGCAAATGCAGCAGGCTGCAGGAGTGTACCAGCAGCAGCAGCAGCAGCGGCAGGCACAGTCTGCCAGCCAGCAGCAGCAACGGCAGAGCAGGCCATCATCACCGTCTGGCTTCCGTGGGCTGTTTGGTGACTATGCAAGCCCACGTTCTGCAGCAGCTGTAGCAGCAGCAGCTGACAGCAGCAGGCTTGCAGGCCAGCAGACGTCCAGCTTGAGTGGCGCTGGCTGCTCATCGCTACTGAGTGAGGCGCAGGCAGCACTGCAGGCAGAGATGGTCAAGTTCTTCGGCCTCAACAGGTGTGGTTTGCTGTGGGCAGCGCTGTGCAGATGTGCTGTGATTGCCCCTGTGCAGAGCAAGGTTTTGCGAGTAGTTGGTGAGCTGTGCCTGCCAGAGTGCCCGGCCCCATTGCTCTTGCATTGCAGGCATTGGCAGCATCTCTGGTTTACAGTTTGGATGTTACACAACGGAAACAGTTCAAGCAACGTCTCCTGCCGCATGCTGCCTGTGTGATCAGAGAACACCCTGCAGCCAGGCAGCTGGCGGGACCGTTCCCAGGGGATGGACCAGCGTGTCACCAGCAACAGCAACACACTGCCAAGCAGGCTACCACTGCCATGGCCAGCTGCACAACAGCTGCACCAGCAGCACCAGCAGCACCAGCTGAGCAGCCGGTGGCTGCTGCTGCTTTGCACAGGCACACGCGCAGCAGCATGTGGGAGAATGACCCTCAGCTGGATGAGAAAATCAGGTAAGGGTGGGCAGGGAGCAGCATTTGCATATCAGCACGGGTGAAGTGTTGGCAGCATCCGACGCAGCCCAGCAGAGAGTCAGTCCTGTGTGCCTGCACGCAGCAGCTGCATATGGCTCGACGCGAACATATCACTCGATTGTGGTTTGTTGACGTTTGTGTTGCTGCATTTGCCTGGTGGTGCATGCTGCAGCACTGCTCAGCGGCTGCGGCAGCAGGCCCCAAGCAGCAGTAATGCGGCCGTCATACCCCTGTCTGCCTTCACCCCGCCTGGATCAGCCGTCAGCCCCGCATGTGAGCGCTCAGCCAGCAACTCCGCACTGTGCTTGCGACAACACGTGCGCGGCAGCGTTGACTCAGGCTGCGGCAGCACCTGCTACTGGCGGTGTTCTTGACTCTGTCGATCGGCCGGTGTTGCTGGCTCATAATGCTCTGCCCTGCGCAGATGCCGCTGACTGCAGCCAGCTGATGGCGCAGTGCAGTGCAGCTCGGCGTGTATCGCATGCCAATGCAGCTGGCGCCCTTGCCACTGGCTGCAGGGCGCTGGAACAGCAGCTGCAGCAGCACGAGAGGGAGAAGCAGGCAGCAGGGCGGCGGGTGATGCTGCGCAGATACATGCAGGTGTGTGCATCAGCCTGGTGTGTGGCACATCCTCGGTCAGCAAAACACTTCCAGCGTATCGATGGGCCTGCGGCAGCTGCTGTTCACCTTGCCAACGGTGCTGCAAGACGTCCAGCTTGCATGCCCTGCTGCCAGCTGAGCCACTCATGCGTCAGGTTGTGCTGCTTGTGACTCAGGTGGGCGCAGGCATGTATGCACAGCATACCGCCAGTGCCACCCGTGAGCTGTTCTGGGGCCTTGCGCAGCAGCTGCTGGCCCCCTGCAGCCTGTTCGATGTGGGTGACACGCACTGCATCAAGCAGCTGGTGCTGGAGCTGGCATTCTGCAGGCAGCAGCAGCTTGGGACGCTGCAGCAGGCGTTCTTCAACTCATCTGATGTGAGTGGGCCGCTGGTATTGGTGGAACCACGCCATGCAGGTGCTGCTGCTTGCCATGTTTGCTGCGCAGCTCCTACCAGCACGCAAGCCGGTCGCTAATGCGCATTCGACCACTCCTAGTTCATGAGCGAGAGAGTAGCTAGATGTGGATCCAGTCACCATCTCAGATGGTGTGAGCCACCCCCTGTATTGTACGAGCCGCCCCAAGTTGTTGGGAGCCACCCCGCGTTGGTGTTGCTTAACTGTCGCCCCGGCAGCCCACACATGCACGTGCTGGCCTGCCGTCGTGCAGGTCATGTCCTTCCTGCTGGCGCGCCTCACAGCCTGGGGCGCCCTGGCAGCTTTGTTCCCCCCCGGCCTGCCGCCAGTCCACAACCCAGCTCAGCCAGGCAAGCTGGAGGCGTGGCGGGGCAGGGCCGTGCTGTGGACCGGCCTGCTGATGTACCCGGGCAAACCGCGGCGGCTGCTGCAGCGGCTGGGGCTCACTGCGCACAGCAGGGTCTGCTTCAGGTGGGCGCTGTATGCAGCGCATGACAGCAAACATGGATGGAAGCACCTCCTGGCCGGCACTGTGGGATGCACCGACCATTGGCAGCACAGCTGTGCTGCAGGACATTCCTTCTTTCACAGCAGCACCAGGGGCACTGCCGTGATTGTGTGGAGCGCTACCCAGCAGTTGATCACTGCATTGCGAGCAGCTGCTGGCCGGTGATGAGCATGTCATCACCATTGTGGGGGCATGGCTTGCAGGTCTGCGCTCAACTCTGCACTGTGGATCCATGAGAAGCACCATCAGGGGTCCGCCCAAGCAGCCAAGGCAGGCGGCAGCAGCAAGCACCTGCGGGACGTCTCAACGGGCCTGACGTACCATGCAGACCCGCTCAATCTGTCACCGCTGGTAAACCTGGCCCAGGTGTATCCGTTTGTTGACAGCGCCAGGAGGAGGATGCCAGACAGCAGCACGAGCAACGTCAGCAGCGAGGTGCGCATGCGGTGACCGGTGTCAAATGACGCTGTTTGCGCCAGGCTCTGCTGTTTGCAAAAAGATGAATTATGTTTATTTTCCAAGAAAAATGGAAACACTTGATAACCTTTGGTTTAAACAACCATTTAACAAGGTTTCTGAAGTGTGTTCAAACAACAAGCTTATTCAATCATAGCACGGTCTGCTCCTCGAGAAGCTGCCTTGAGCTTGTCTGTCATGACAGTGCAACACCATCATGTGGCTCCAGGCCGCAGCTGCAAACCCGTCCGCTGACAGCTTGTGTCCGGCGTGGCTGCCTGTTTGGGTGCATGCAGGGCCGTCCCTCTCACCTCCTGCTGGGCGCAGGGCACCGCCCAGGTGATGCAGAAGGCGACAGCGCTGATGACTCAGACAGCGGCAACGGCGGCAGCAGCACCATGGCAGAAGACACAGCGGTGCTGCGCTGGGAGAGGCTGGCGGGGCGGCTGGCGGCTGAGCTGGCAGGACGCAAGCTGCAGCTGCTGCTGTACTGGCTGCAGCTGCAGCTGAGCTTCTCTGAAGGCTGCAGCAGCAGGAGCAACTGGCTGTCTGACAGAGTGCGTTGGCCTGCAGTGGACACTAGCTGAGCACGCAGCACACCTTCTTTTTAAGCAAACATGGTTGCCTACCTTCTTCTGGTGCACATGCACATCTTGTGTGCGGTAGGAAGGGTAGCTCACTTGCCTGGCTAGCTGCAGCAGTTGAGGCATGTCTTGGCTCATTTGCTGTCACTGCCCTTGCAGGCGTTGGATCCCGGTCCCTGCCCAGCCAGCCTGGCCATCAGCAACCCCTGGAGCTTCCGGTCAGCCACACAGCAGCTGCTGGCCACCCTGCTCACCCTGCGCCTGCCAGGCTGCAGCCAGCAGCAGCAGGGCAACCAGCCAGGCCAACCGGGCTTCATCCCTGGCGGCGTTGAGGATGTGCTGTGGTGGGCCCAGGCAGGGGCGGACGCCTGGGTGCTGGACCATGTGGTGGGGGTGCTGCTGGAGTTGAGCAGCATGTGTGAGCAGCAGGAGCAGACAGAAGCAGCAGCAGCAGCAGCAGCAGCAGCAGCAGCAGCAGGAGGAGGCGGCATGTTCATGGAGGTCATACGTAAGGTGGGTGATGGCTTTGATGTACGCAGCACGGGGAGTGCTATATTAGTTATTGCTGCAGCACACAAGAGCTGTGTTTGAAGCACAGGGTGCTGCCAGTCTGCGCCCAGCAACCCGGGACCAAAGTGTGATTTGAATGAGGGCCAGATCTTGGATGCTGGGCATCACTTCAAAAAATGGAATTACACGCAGTCCTTCATCCATCCCTGATGGCATGCACCACACAGCATCATCGCATACTTGCAAGTTGCGGGGTGAGGCAAAGCGACATGAGCCAACCTGACAGCCAAAATCATCCATGTCTTTCAAGGAAGATCGAGCCGGGCATTAACGGCAAGCATGCTCAAGCAGCTTGCACAACGCTGCACAGTAGACGGCATTTGTGTTACGCCAGCTGGCGTGTTTGCAGGGGGTAGCACGCACCATCGGCAGCAGCCCCCCGCAACGCTGCTGCCGTGCTGCGATGCAGGTGCCCAGGCAGCAGCTGCACAGCCTGCTGCGCTGCATGTTTGTGCGCCTGGTGTGCCTCATGGGCGGCAGCGCAGGCACCCGCGAGTGGACCGTGCTGCCGCCTGGCGTTGCCGCTGTGCTGTCCTACAAGTACGGCAGCGTGCTGCTGGAGGTGCTGAGCGGCGTGCGGGGCGCCGCTGCAGGCCTGGCGGACGCGTTTGGTGTGGAGGTGCAGCACATCCTGACCGTGCCGCAGGTGGGGGGTGGTGCACGGCTGCCCAGCTGTGGTGCATGCGCTGTTGCGGCTGTGGCTTAAGTGAGGCTGGCAGTCCAATTTCCAACGGATGGCCGAAGATGCAGACACACACAGTGCCAAATGAATGTGGTGTTGGCTGTGACGGCTTTGCCCAACCCGGCCACCATGGGTATTCGTATTGTGGAGCCTTGCCTGCTGCACTGGCTGCATCGCTTCGATCGACCAGTTGCTGCTGGCCCTGCACCAACCTTGCTGACTGCGGTTGCTCCGTGTGCTTGCGCAACTCAACATCATGCGTGTGCTGCTGTTGCTGCTGCTGTCTCGTGCAGGTGCGTGCGCAGATGTCTGCAGCAGCTGCCGGCGCAAACAGCAGCATGCTGGGCAGGAACAGTGTATTGCTGCTGGAGGAGGTGCTGGCTGTGGTGGGGGCGGCTGTGCCTTGGGGACGGCAGCAGCAGGATGACGATGGAGGGCTAACGCTTGCAGCGCTGGGCCACACATGCAGCACCATGAAGGTGCAGAACTGAGCAGCAAGCGCTGTTGTGGTACTTGGGCATTTGCAGTCAGCAGCTACAGTGTTGTGGTGAAGCTAGCGGCCAGTGGCTGCGTCAACAGTAAAGTCAGGAGGTACATCCCACAGGCTGCCAGTGTGCTGCATGCTAGTGCCGTGCCCTCTCACACAGCCTGCATGAACATGCAATCCCAAAGATTCCAATGCATGCGGCATGCACTTGCTGGTGATTGCAGGTTGTCTGTTGTTCAGCTACGCAGCTGACTTGGTATGCCAGGTCCCCGGGGACAGATTCAGGAACGTTATTTTGGTCAGGTGCAACTGAGCAGCCGTTAGACGAGATGTGCTGGTGTCGTCATCAACATGTTCACCACTCTAGCCATAGCATCAGTCGCATCAAATGTGCCCGTGTTACTGTAATACCATTGCATAATGGAAAACTCAGCAGGCAGAATGGAATGTCCTTTCAACAAAACAATCCTGCCACAGTGTGGCAGAAGCCCGGTTGACCTAGATATCAGCCTACAGCCTCGCAAACAGACAACACCTGCCGCAGGCAGCGCCATGCCTCATTGCCTCAGCTGACTTGTCACTACTGTACATGCGCAGCCTCGCATGCAGGGTTAAGGTGACACTTGCTTGCTTTTTGCTGCTATGATAGAGTACTGCGTCTTCTTGAATGTACATGTCCTGGCACACACATAGACACATCTCAAGCTCGTCACCGTGCACAGCTGCACCACACTGCAAGTGCAGCGCAGCCCCGCCTCCTGCGACCCCATGCCACGCACCGCACACACATCGTGAACTTGGTGCAGCTGCAATCACTAGAAGAGCACAACTGCAGCGGTTGCTGCACCACCAGTGGCAAACGCAGTGTGTGGCATTCGTTGCTGCCGCTAGCTAACACAATCCCAGTCATTACTGACATGCTACGAGTGCCTGTCACCCTCCCAGCATTGCCGCTGTGAACAGCAGGCCTTGGTCAACAAGCTGTCTGCTGCAGGCTCGGAAGCCAGCACCCACCGCATCACCGCGGCCACTTGATGTGCTGCCGCCGCCCACTGCTGTTGCAGTTTCTATGGCCGCGGCTCCATTGTTTGCTGTAACTGCTGCTGCTGCTGCTGCTGCTACTGCTGCTGCACTGCCTGCTGCCAGCGGCAGGCCCAGCAGCAGGTCGTTCTTGGCCATGCTGTCAGCGCCCAGCACCTTGAACAGCCCCACCGCGTAGCCAGCCTCTGCTGCGGCTGCACAGCGGTCGAGCTCAACAAACCTGCACATCACAACACGAGGAAGCAACATCACCAACACAAGCAGGCCACATCTGTGCATGCTGTGCTGCAGTGCTCGGCTGAGGTCAGCAAGTGACAGTGGTGTTGGCGAGCTTGCATTGTCGCAGCACAGCAGGCAGTAGACAATGGACGCATAAGTGTGATGCTCGCATGGCGCTTCTAGTGCCGCAGCACGACCGCATGACGCTGCAAGTGTGAAGTGTGCGCTGCAGCGCTGGCTGTTGTGTGCTCACCGCTTGCAGGTGTCTGCTACTGCTGCGCGCTGAGCCAGCGCCTCCCCCAGCAGGACCTGGTCTGCCGGGGCATGTGCAATGTCAGCAACCTGCAGCATCAGCATCAGCATCAGCATCAGCATCAGCATCAGCAGCAGCTGCAGAAGACCCACACACTCGACAGCTTCAGCCAGCTGCTTTTGGCTATGGGTGCTGCACTGCATGTTGACAGCATTCACTGCATGCACCAGCGCTGCACGACAACCTCCCTCAGGCAAGCCCGCCTCCCTCCCTCCCCTGTATGACTCACCCGGGCCATGACCCTGAACTGCTGCTCTGGTTGGGGCAGCTGCCGCCGCAGCCAGGCAGAGCGGGGGTGCTGCAGCGGGGGCAGCCCACCTGCTGCTGTTGCTGCTGCTGCGGTGTCCTGCTGCTGCTGCTCAAAGTGCTGCGGCTCCAACCTTCGCTGGGCTTTTGGACTAGAGTATGGCTGCTCCTGCTGCTGCTCTAGTGTTTGCTGCTGCTGCTGCTGCTGCTGCTGCTGCTCCCGTGCCCTCTGTGCTGGCGGCTTGTCCCCCGGCTGTGATGGCGTCCAGGTGATGGCGCTGCTGTGGAAGGAGCTGCCACCAGACATGGAGAACTTCAGCTTGCCTGGCAGCAGCAGTGACAGTAAGGCAGAGGCAGAGCATCAGCCCAGCTACACGAGCGATATGCCGCGTAGACCATGCTTTGATGTGCTTCCTTGCAAGTGTGCCACAGCCACCTGTGCCGCATGCGCCGCAGCCAGAGCTCAGCCTGCAAATGTGTGGACGCGCCTAGTAACCATGCCTACTGTGCATGGTGCTGCCACTGAGCCGTGTTCAACAGCAGGCGCTGTTGCGCTGCAGCTGTGCAGCCCCACCACCTCACATGCCTGCCACGCCGTTGCACCATCTTGGCAGAACTGAGTGGGCAGCACACCAAGGAGTCCAGCAGCTGCTGCAGACGGCTTGCTCAGGAGTTGTGCTGCGCTCGTTGCTGCAACATGGCCTTCGCCCAACAGCCTGCAGCGGTCACCACACATGCTCACCTACACAGCAGGGGCTGACGATGAACGCAGCTCTACTGTGCACTGCCATCTGCAGAACATGGTCTGTTGCGTTGCCACAGGCATGCAGAGCCAGAGCCACATCAAACGGCCGATCAAACTGCTCTATCATGCCTTCAAACACCGACACGTTGGACAGCCCTGCTGCTGCTGCGCGCTGCTGCAGTAGCTGCAGTGCTGCTGGCTTCATGTCTACTCCTGTAAAGCGGCAGCAGGGGAAGAGTGCTGCTAGCGGGAGTAGCAGGTTGCCTGTGCCACATCCAAAGTCAACGATGTGCAGCCTAGGCTGCTGCTGCTGCTGCTGCTGCCACTCCAGTCCCTCTACTGGCGCGGAGCTGACGTTGGCTTGCTGCTGTGCCTTTGTGCACGCGCTAGAGGGTGTGCCGCTTCCTCCTGGTACTGTCGCTGCTGCTGCTGCTACTATGATGGGCTGCAGCACAGCACAGAAACTTTCCACCTGCAGGCAGCAGCAAGAAACAACAATCCCAACTTGCATCTATGTGTAGCGTATGCTTGCAGCAACATGTAATCCATGTTAAAGCCTGGCAACCACTATTATGCACAGCTTGTGATTTATTGTACAAATGATGTAGATTGATGCCGTTGATGTTGGTGCTGGTGGTGCGGTGTTCGTGCTGTGGCTGCCAATGCAGTGCTTGCAAAATACCATTCCAGCTCACTAGTACTGCAGCAGCAGTGATACGGATCCACTTGCAGGAAAGACACACCTGCTGCCGCTTCCTGAGCACCCTTGCATTGACCTTATTCACGTCCAGATTCAGCAGTTTTCTTGCTCGCTTCTTCTCCGACTTGGCTGTGCTGAGGCCCATGGCAGTGCTGCCACTGTCTACTGCTGCTGGCACTGCAGACCAGTCCAGGCCGCGGCTGCCTGTTGCGGAGGATCCGTACAAATCAATCCAAGCTTGCACGGAGGGTGTGCGCTGCACGTGACGATCCATTTGCTCGTAGATGCGCTGCAGTACGCGTTCGATCTGCTCGACCAGGGAGGGCTGCACTTTGGGGCAGGCTGGCTCAGCACTTGAAGCCGTTTGACTGAACTTCGATACTCTCGGCATAATAGTACTGTAATTTTATACTGGAAATTAAAACACGCACACAACTGTGCCCAGGCCTCAAACTACTTGGCAGCAGCAGTCACTGAGTGCATACAGCCCACCAGGTGCACAAAGAGGACCCAGTTAGCAGCTGAGGCGCCTCAGCCAGCCATAATGAGATTTAAAAATGCATATGTTATGGAGCTGCCTGGCAAGGTGCTTTGTTTAACACAGCAATACAACCACAAACCCCAGTTGCAGTATGGCCGTCAGATGACAGCATGATGGCACGTTTAACGGGCATGGAGTGGTCTCAGCCGCATCCTTGACTGCTTTTGATGGCATGCGCTGGAGACACTCAACAACCAAACATTACTGATCAATGACACTCAATAATAGCAAACATGTGCGGTTTGATCAAGGCAAACAGAATATACACTACAGGCCCCCCCTGTATGCAGTGGTTGGGGTGTGGTGTGCAGCACTACGCGATGGACCGTCCGCGTGCTGTGCCTATAATTCCAACCAAAAAAAGTCTTGACCACCGTCTACCGCCAACTGCCTGACGTAGGATGTGCGCTAGTGCGCTGATGTGGCGCCTGTTACCACTGGTGGGTGGTGTCCGGCTGCAGCACTTCCACCGATCCTAGGAGTATAGCCTGGCGTGCTGCCAACAATCTTCATACTTACCTGAACGGGGTGTGGGGGCGATCATGTAGGCCCCCCGCCCATTCGCGACTGCTCGCATTGCACCAAGCCTGCGGCGCGGATGGGAAGGCACTACGGTGTTTTCCACGTTTGAATATTTGCAAGGCTGAGGTACCTACTAGTTAGGCCTCGGCACTCATACCAAGCAAAAATTTGGTCTTTTGGCCTCGTGTGATCGCACTTTGATTCAGATGTGTTTTGAATCCTTGCCAATGAAGTGAAGTGCCACCATGATTGAATGCATTGCCAATGAAGTGACGTGGCACCATGATTGAATGCTTTGAAAGCGGCTGCAATGACCTGAACGTGTTTTGTTCATCAGTACTACCAGTGACTCAGTCACTGGGCCTCAGTGCAGTGGGTGGAGCCAGCTTTACTTACATGCGCAGCCTGGCATGCAGGTAGGATGACACTCAATGGCTGCTTGCTTGCTTGCCTTTTGCTAAAAGTGCTAAAGTGATGGCCACAGCAATCATGATTGAGCATGAAACAACTGATTATTTCAGAGCCCACCTTTGAAATTGGCGGGTTTGCGACATGTCGGATGTATGGTGCTGGGCGTGGCGACCCATGAGCCTCCAACTGCCCCACAGACGCAAGCTGCTTCACCGGCTTTGCACTGTATCGCGGAGTAGGCACGTGGCAGATCAAACAAGTTCAACAGAAGCAACGACGCAATCACGGCAGACAACGGCATGATCACAGGCGTCACGAGCGCTTTGCCTCGGCAACTATTGATGGGACTGCATAGTGTGGTGGCCCACCACGCTGCATGCTGGCAACGTCCGGGTCGACTGAATCTCAACCATAACGGCGCGCTGTACGGAGATCGGACCGTTGAGGTGTTTGATCGTTGGAACATCTCGCAGGGCTCAGGTCAGTTTGGTTGTGACATCATCATCATCATCATCATCATATTACCCATTCAAGCCATAGCATCAGCGCCATCGGCCCCGCGCCCCACCGGGGCGGAAAGAGGAGGGAGCACTGCTCCAGAATGTTTGCATGCATTGCGCACATCCCAAGACTTGACAAGAAAAGCAGCAATACACGGTGACACCATCAGACATCTTCCAGAACTGCCCCAAATATCATCAGATACAAAACGCAACACCTTGATTGACGAATCAGCCATGGACAAAACGCTGCGCAACTTTTCAGCGCAACCAGGCAGGGATCTGATCTCAGCAAACATATCATCCCTCTGAGCAGAAGTAGCAGGGCAATCAAACATGAAGTGTGACAAAGACTCAACTTCTGCACCACAACAAGGACATCCTGAAGTGGAGTTAGCTCTGCGACCGCCAAACTGACTAGTACGCTCATGTACACACAGACAACCCATACGAACACGCAACAGCAATTCAATACCACGTGGAATTGCCACTGAACGCAAGTACGGCCTAGGCCTCCTGAAACCCATAGCATCAACATGAGAGGGATGCACATGAGCCACATACCGACTCAGAGTGGAGTGTTCCAACGTTTCACATGCAATCCTTTCAGCATGTAGTGTCTTGACCTGCTTGTTGACATGGCTCTTGCACGCACTGGCTCTGCCTTCCGCGGTCACAACATTCACACCATACTTGCACAGCAGGCTCTGCACATACTTGTGCCACGGTGTCACCGCCACAGCACCACTAGGACGCCTCCATTCAGCTGTAAACACTTGATTTGGCAGCCGAACGCCCTGCATACGCTGAATCCTGTAGTAGTACTCCAAAGCCCTCTGATGAAGCCACATATGCAACGGTTTCACACCCCATTCTGCCAAGAGAGCTGAAGAGCATGGGCGCTCCTTGCCACAGCGCATTGCGCATTTGATGATGTCTGTCTGCACTTTGTCAATCAGCTGCAGTTGCCTAGCTGTGGACGGAAACCAAACCTCACTGCCATATTCGACAATGGGACGGACACACGTCAGCAACAGTATGCGTTTAACCTCCACACTGATGCTGCGGCTCTTCCAAATTGGCATGAGCGCACCCTTCACACGTTGCACCTTAGCCAGCATCTTCTCAAAATGTGTGGTCCATGTACAGGTATTGTTGAACCACAGGCCAAGATAGCAGTACTCCGATACAACAGGCACAGGGACATTGTTCCAAACAATGCCGGAGTCGACCAGCTGGCTGGTCTGTCTTGCTGGCAGCACATGCATGACGGCAGACTTCAAGCTGTGGAGCTTGAAGCGCCACTGGCAACTGTAATTGTAAACAGTTGCAGCAACAGCCTGAACTTCAGACAGAGACCCGCAGACAGCAACAAAGTCATCAGCCTGCATGGCTGCCACAACTTGGCCTGCAGGTTCGTCACGAGGGCCCATGAGGGTAACGCCAGGGTGCTTTGCATGCACGTCACGCAGCAAGTCGTCGATAAACAACAGGTACAGTGTGGGCGAAATAACATCACCCTCATGCAGGCCAAGGTCGCAGGTGAACCTATCCGTGGTGCAACCCTCATGAGACACCACACGCTGCGCGCCCTGATACAAGTTGTACAAGACACGGAACATCTTGCCACGCACACCCTTATCCCACAGCTTCTGGAACAAGCCATCAAGCCAGACCGTAGGGAATGCCTTGAAGGTGTCAACAAACAACACATATGACTCCTTTCCCTCAGCTTTCCTGCCATTAAGGACCTCGCTGAGCACGCTTTGATGGTCAGCACAACTGCGCTTGGGGCGGAATCCGTTCTGACTCTCGTGCAGCAGCGGCGCCGCTGCTGCTGTAGCAGCAGTTGCGCGTGGCTGCTGCTGCTGCTGCTGCTGCTGTTGTGCTGAATGCTGGCCTTGCTGCTGCTGCTGCTGCTGCTGCTGTGCTTGTGTTTGCTGCTGCTGCTCCTGCTGCTCGCCCTCTGCAAACTTGATAAGGCGCTGATTGAGGACGCTGGTGTAGAACTTATAGAGCACGCTGAGCAGGGTGATGCCGCGGTAGTTGCCTGGGTCTGTCAGATCGCCCTTCTTAGGCATGCTGACGACTGTCCCCGGCACCTGATGTACCTGCTCAAGCTGCCACATGAGGCTGCAGTACTGCAGCAGCATGTCTGCAACTGTGTTGCCTCCGTACTTCAAAAGCTCGTTGACAATGCCTTCCTCTGCAGGGTTGCCAGCTTTGCCTGTGCGTAGACGCTGCAAGCATGCAGAAACCTCGGCGGCAGTGATGGGCAAGTCCAGCGGGCAGGGTGGGGCAGCATGAGGTGCGGTTGAGTCATGAAGGTACTGCTGTACATTGGCGGCAACCTGTGTCATGTGCGCTGGGTCGAACTGTTGTGACATAACATGGCAACCTGTACGTCGTAGGGGAAGGGCGGGAGTGTCGCAGCGACACTGTCGCTACATTGTCACGGCCCTGCCCTTTGCTTTTCATTGATTACGGTCCCTGACAAGAGCGTAGACACTTGTAACTTGTAACTGGCAACCTGTACAAGCCACATGGCTGTGCGCTGGGCACAGCTGTTCTTCGGTACCCGCAATCAGGCTCCTGAGCATCACAGCATGACTGCTGGTCAGCCAGCAGCCTGGCCTGCATGGATTCAAACAGCTGAGACAAAGCAGACAGGACAAGACCGGTAACAATGACGCAGTGACCTACTGACAACATGAGCACTGCATGCAGTGAACTGTGCTGTGCAGCACTAAAATGGGATCGTGAACTCCGCTGTGCATGCTTTGCAGCATACACAGATGGAGGAGTGCCCAAACTACTCAAACCCAAACTAGGCACGGCCCCACAGCGAGCCTGGAAAGGGGCTTGGCACCCCCTGACGCAGAGGTAACCTGGCTAGTGACAACACTACAGCTTTCAGCGGATCACTCGGCAGTAATAGAGCTGAACTTGCTGAGTGCACGCCACCGCTCCAGGGCTGAGTTCACTGCTGCAGGTGCTGCACATGTTGCTGAAGGAATGCCACCTCGCTCTTGCCGGCAGACAGCTGCTGCACGGCCTTCAAAAGCTGATGGAACTGCTGCTGTGTCACAAGCTCCTCAAACACAGCCGGTGCTGCTGGCAGGGTAGCTGCTGGCGGCGGCACTGTCAGCTGGCCTGCTGCTGCATCAGCAGGATAGCAGATAGTGGAGCTGAGTGGTGGGACACTGAGTGCAGCTGCTGCGTACTGGGTACACCATGAGTGGCCTTGAGGACAGCACCAGCAGCACCAGGACCGACACTGCACTCACACTTGCAGCTGTTTGTGCTGCCCCATCTCTGTGTCCCTGAAACCAGCCACCGCCTGCTGCTTGGAGTTCCTGTACAGGCTTACCCACTGCTGCCGTCGGCAACGGAACCAGCTTCCAGCACAACAGTGTCAGCATTGGTGCCCTGCGCCCACAGCAGCTGGTTCTCGTCAGCAAAGAAGTTGTCCAGCAGCTGCTGATCACAGCCTGGCGAGCGCGGCAGCCGCTCCAGTCTGTACTGCTGCGCCTGCGTTAGCTCCATCCACCCCATATTACATGCTTTCATCAGTGCATGCAGTGCGTGTGCCAGGCAGCTGCGCTTGTAAGGCCGCTTGATGCCGAGCCAATGCAGGCGCTTCTCGTGCACGTCTCTGAACCTCATACGTCGGCCTGAATCCTGCTCGTCATCTATCCAGTTGTCCAGGAGGCTCTTGTCCAGCACCACCACCTGCAAGCAACCACGCAAAGCGCACACTGCTCAGACGCGGCATCATCGAACAGCAAGAGCACTCGCAGGAAAAGCAACAACCGATCAACCAGAAGCTGCCTCAGCCCATCATGCATAGAAAGCTGCTCACCATGAACTCGTTGTCTTCTTGTGGCAGGATCATCAGCCTCATCTGGTCCAGCGCCTTCTCAACGCTGCTGTACATGAGCAGGATGTTGCGTGGGCTGTTGATCTCAATGATCAGACTCACCTGCAATCACACAATCAACAGGTGAATCAAACACTGTGGCTGTCATCCACGTCAAACTTGTAACCTGAGGCTCTACTGCTTTGGCATCATGCCTGCCAATGAGCAGGGCTTACATGGCACTATATCCTTGCCCCTCATGTGCAGGGCTTGTATGGCACCATATCCTTGCCCATGATGCACTGAAGTTCCACAGCCAGCTTTCCGCCCACCAGCGCCACCCGCATTTTCAGTGCACACCATTGACTCACCGCTTCACTCCGTGGCCAGCCGAGCTGGTAGATGTGTGCGGCTGTGACGTTTTTTGAATGGTACCTGCCTGTCACACAGCAGTAGATCGGCTTGTTTGGCGGGTCACCTGCAGTTGGCGGGTCACCTGCAGCATGCAGCCGAAACATAGCACAGCAAGTCAGGCCTATGTTTGCTACTTAGAGGGCAACTTCCTGAATGGTAGCGAAAGTATCCTCTGTGTCTGCAGGCAGCGCTGACCCCTTCTCTAAATGCACAGCAGATGCTCACCCTCGCCCTCCTGCGCTTCGTACTGCGCTCCGTAGTACTCAATAGCGTTGGTGCGACTGCTGCCGGAGCGACTTGATATTGACCTTGTGTCATAATTGCTCATGTACGCCTGCACACTCATGTACGCGATCTGGGAGACACTTGTTTTCAAGAGCGCAATGTCGTCTTTGAGCTGCTTGAAGTGTTCCAGAATCACGTCTTGCCTGTCACCTGCACCAGCATGAACAGCACACATGCAACCAACAAGGATGTGATGCCCCGGGCGCAGTGCAAGGGATCAGGAAAAAGCCCGGATGACATGCATACACATATATGGTGGTGCACACGATGTAGCAGTGCCCGCAGGACCGCTCTTTGGATCCAGCACAAAGTACATGCGCTGCAAAACAAAACAAAGTTGGTTGCAGCAAAAGCTTTCACATGGATGTAAGCCCCAACACATGCATGAACAGCAGCACGGTGCACACGGAATAACTTCACCAAAGAATTACATATGCAGCGATGCAAGCAAGTCCAACACTCACCTGGCGCTGTTGTGAAAAAGTGAAGGGCATGAGGAATGGAAGAAGACGCCGCATGCATAGGAGCAAGGCAGGGCAGCATAAGCAGAACATGACACTAAACTTCAAGCAGCATACAGGATGGTGCTGCAGGGCATGCTGTGCTTATCCACATGCACATGCCATACGACTGCAATCATGACACATTACATGTAGTGTTGCACCTTCAAGTTGTGGGTGTGCAGCACAGAGGATGTGCAAGACTGTGACTGAAAGCCAATTCGAATCTGCTTGCAGCTTCAGCAGGCAATGCAATTTAGCAGCCTCGCCACACACCACCACTGCAAGCACCAGCAACTCACTTGCCGCTGTTGATGTGGGACGAGACAGAAGCCAGGAGGGAAGTCGTAGAAGGAACGGCAGGTGACGTGAACGCACAGGAACAGGGCAGAGCAACACGTGTGTGTCACGCACAGGATGACAGTGGTGTTGTGTGCAACACATATATCATGGCATGCAGCAACCTCCAGCAGTGAAGGACGGTGGCCTGTTCTTGTTTGTTGACACCGGATTCTGCTTCAAAAGTACATGATGCACACATGACATTGATCGGCACAACTGTAAATGCATCACAAGTCACACTCAGCAGGCTGCTATGCAGGCAGTGGCTGTCTCAGCTACCGTGCATTCCTCCACCGCCGTTCATCAACCAAGCTGAACAGGTGCAGGTGGGAAACGATAACATGCAACAGAGGCAGATGCTGCAGAATTGCTTCACAAACCATCTGCTGCATTCACACACTACGCTGCAAAAGCGTGGCTGCGGTGACTCACCTGCTGCTGCTGCTGTGGGGATGATACAGACGCCAGGTGGGGAGACATGAGCAGCACAGGCAAGGGACACGCGGGCAGGGCGACGTTCAGCAGAATTGCAAACAAACAAGCTTGCAGCATGAAGGCACATTCGCATATGTGCACACAACTGACAGCAGCATTCTCAATGGTATTGCCTGCCTGCCTTGTACTTTTCACCCAAAACAACCCAGAAGCACAGTTGCTTCAAGCATCATGACAAAGCATGGGTGATGATGCAAGGTGAGCACTGGACAACATCGGTGCTTGATAACGCCAAGCAATGTCCAGTGGCACGCTGCATGATGGAGCATGCTGTGCCCTTGGCTATTAACCCCAAGCACCTGCAGGAGATGACAACAGAAGCTGGCGCAGATGCCATTGTGGTTTGCAAACACAGTGCATGCCTCATCTACTGCTCCTGCGCCTGTTCAACCAGCTACATGTAGCGACCCTTTTCATGGGACCAGAAATTCGGCATGCTGCAAAGAACGCAGCTGCCGAACTCACCTGCTACACCGAACACACTCCAAACATAGTTGCCTTGCTGCAGGTCTACTGTGAGAGGTAAGACACCGGCACTGCCAGCCTGGCGCAGGGCGCCCGCTCCAAACTCCAACCGCAGCTGCTGCTGCACAAAATCACTTGACACAGTCCCATTATCAAGGACAAATGAGCGCTGCTGCGATCCACGCCCTAGCACCACCACCTCAACATTGAGTGTTGTAGGCTGCGCCATCTGCGAACAGCAGGGCACACAATTGTCTGGGCCTACGTCAGGCTATGCTATGGTATGGAATGCAACAAGGTTACGCATAACCTGCACACTTACCATTTTTCGCTTTGCATCGTAGAGTTTGCTGGTGACAAGAGGAGCAATGCAAGCACAATGACTGTGCTACGGGCCTGCGACCAAAGCACGGGCGTGAAGAAAAAGAACAACGCGGCAAAAAGGGCCTTCGTTTGTTGCAGTTGCAGATCAGAAGGTTGCCCATGTGGTGCCCAAGCCCAAGCAAAAGCCGTGCTGCATGCTCTGTGGCTTAAACTAACAGCTCGTGTTGAGCTCTCTTATTGCATTTACGAATGCTGAGGACGCGACGCACCGTGCTGGTGCTGCTTTGGCTTCGGTCAGGCTCCCAGTAGCCGTTCGTTCCTGCACGGACGCTGACCACTCCAAGACGTTTAAAGCCTCCAAACGTGTTGTTATTCAGGGCAGTGGGAAGTCGGATGCTCCTGCTACGTTACCAAACCTGCACCAGCTGATCAGAGGTGCCTTGAGCGTGGTAGATTAACTTACATGCAGTCATCTCCATAGGGCTGTGCGACAACGACCAACGAGACACCAGCGGGCGTTGAACAACAACCTGTCGAGATAGGGTGTTCCAGGGGAAAGGGTTTTTGCATGGGTGCAAGCAGGAAACCATGACAGCAGCACAACCAACTCGAACACTAATGCGTTGTGCGCATCAAGCACTATGTGCCATCCTTAAGCTCAGCTGTGCAAGGCAGCTCACAGCAGGCTCTTGCCTAGCGACTACGCATGTTTGAGACCATAGTGTACAGACTGGCATGCTGCATCTTACAAAACTTCATGGCCTGCAACCAGCAATGACCCATGCAATATGCTGTTGCACTACAAAAATTGACGAGCCAGGCATGAGCCACCACGTAGCATGCAGTGGATGCTGCAGGCACACTGGTGCCTGTTAGTCGTCTACTGTTCCAAGCCGCCTTGCACAGTAGCGCACTTTGCTCGGCCAGAAGGCTCCCTCAGGCAGGCATCAATTGCATTCACCTACAGCCATACCCAGCAGCAGCAGCAGCAACAGCAGCCGCAGCAGCAGCAGGAACAGCACGATTGAGATCATGTTATGCTTGCAGCAGACTGTTGAAGGTGCTGCGGGTTGCTGCATGCGCCCATGCACGGTGGCGGTAGAATTGTGGACACATAGAAGTTTCAGCAGCAACTGTGCCAGTCTTGCAGCTGAGGTCATGACTTGCAAGCTCTGCTGTGTCTAGGACGCTGACGAAGGCGGCACCCTGCTGCACAACGTGGGTCCGGCACCGCTGTCATGTCACCCTCAATGCGCTGCAGATGCATGCTGGCTCGACCCCGACGCTGCAACTTGCTGACCACCAAGATCTGAATGGCCTTTAAACGTTCACGTGCAGCTGTCAGATAGCAGGTACGTATACGCGGCTGTACAGTCACCTGCAACCCAGCGCATGCCCCATGCGCTCATGCTGGCCGTTCTGATTCGAGGCCCCTAAAACCTTCAAAACCGAGAGTTCTTACCGCGCTGAGGATGGAGGCTGCTTCACCCTTCTCCTGCCAGTAGAACTTGTTACCGTACTTGCCAGCCAGGCGGGACCATCATCATCATCATCATCATCATCATCATCATATTACCCATTCAAGCCATAGCAACAGCGCATGGCCCGCGCCCCACCGGGGCGGAAAGAGGCGGGACCAGAAGCTCTGCACGCGCACACAGCAGCACAACCTGAGCACATGCCTCATCCCTGTACACAGCTGAACCAGGGGGGCCCACTTGAGTCGCATTCCACTGGACCCCAGGCATGTGACGCTCTGGTGTTGTCTTTTTGACAGCGCAGGCCGCACACACAGACCAAAGTGAGCGCGGCACTCCTGCATGCAACTGGAATGCATAGTGGCCGGTTGCTGCAATAAGAGCTGGCTGCAGCAAAAGCATGAGCATGGTTCAGCACCTTTCAGCACCTAGCAGTAATTAAGCCGGCTGCAGCCAAGCATGCACGAGGGATGCAACAATAACACGATATGCTAGGCACCAGAAGCTGGCGCTAACTTCATTCTGTTTTGTAAACACAGTGCATGCCTCACCTACTGCTCCTGCGCGTAATGAACCAGCTACATGTAACAAAGCCCTTTCCGTGGGACCAGCAATTCAGCATGCAGTAAGCCAGCAGACCTGCCTAACCCACCTGCTGCAGCGAACACTCTATGCCGGTGATGGTACCAAACAACTTAGTCAAACTCGACCGCCCAAAGCTACCTTTGGTTTTGTGGTTTGCTATCGGGCTATCACGATATGTTAGCTGAAAGAAGGGCAAGTGCCTCGCCCTCGGGTGTGTCGCTTCTCTCCCCTGTAACAAGCCTCTCTCTCGGCGGAAAAGCTTTCTGTCAAGCCTGAGACTGGTGGTCCTGCGCTGCAGGAGCTGTAAGGTTTGTGGTGCGGCTGCTGCAATATGCAGTTGCATTGCCCCTGCAGCAGCTGCCTGGTACTCTGCTCCTTCCCCCCTTGTCTGCTGCCTCGGGCCAAGGTATTTGACCTTTACTGGCCAACTTTGTCCCGGTGAGTTCAGCCCGCCCGCTATACTGCACAAGTATGGTCTGCTGTCACCGACACTGTTTTAGGTTAGTCTTGCTGCGTGTCCCGATCAGGGGTGTGCCATTACAGATTTCATTTTACAATTTCTTTCATTTCATTGCAAATTTCATTGCAAATTTCACTCGATCTGAGCCCACCAAGTGACGCGTTTCAACTTTCATTCGCGTTTCAAATTTCATTTCATTTCAGATTTCATGTAATTACTTTCACGAGGAGCCGAAAACTGAAAATGGCACACCCCTGGTCCCGATAGAATTCTACACTGCGTGTTGTGACTCTGACGGTTCTGCCTGCAGAGCCAAGTGTCATGTCTCGCACACAGAGGCTTTCTCGGGGTGGGCCTGTTTTGGGTGACAGTCTATTTTTCCGCTGAACTTCTAGCAGCTCTCTTTGTTTTCGGTTGTTCGTTGCGACGTAGTCGCCTGTGCACACCATGTAACCCCTCTTCTTCGTGGCGGAAAAGCACTTTTGCGATTACTTTTGTCCCCGACTTTATGATGATGACTCTTGAGTTGAACCATTGCTGCGCTCATGCAAGCTGGACAGCATCCACTCATCAAACACACACGAAGGCGGTGGTGAATCGCCCAGCTCACACACACGAACCAAAAACAAGAGTCACACACAAGAGGTGCTTGAAGATCCCACATACACGCAGGCTGACCTGACTTGCTGCTCACCCCTCTGCCAGGATGAGGCACACAAAGGGCATGCTAGTGCCATGTCCTCTCACAAAGGACATGTAGTGACACCTGACAAGTCGGCGTCTAGGCAGAAATGAGATCTGCCAGGG
This sequence comes from Scenedesmus sp. NREL 46B-D3, assembly GCA_014080715.1. Classification (NCBI taxonomy): domain Eukaryota; kingdom Viridiplantae; phylum Chlorophyta; class Chlorophyceae; order Sphaeropleales; family Scenedesmaceae; genus Scenedesmus; species Scenedesmus sp. NREL 46B-D3. The sequence goes on along the minus strand of JACERP010000139.1, from coordinate 16,933 downwards.
CAGCAATCAGGCTCCTGAGCATCACAGCGTGACTGCTGGTCAGCCAGCAGCCTGGCCTGCATGGATGCAAACTGCTGAGACAAAGCAGACAGGACAAGACCGGTAACAATGACGCAGTGACCTACTGACAACATGAGCACTGCATTACCGGGCCGCATTACCGGGTGACGACTACGCCGCTGAGGGCTACACGGAGGATGAGGAGGATGAGCTTGTGCCTGCATCCGAGGACGAGGAACAGCAGCCAGCAGGCACTGAGCAGGCAGCACCTGCTCGGCGCAGCACAGGTCAGCAGCAGGGCTGCAGGCACAGCCAACGCTCCAACAACACCAGGCCCAGCCGCAGGACCCTGCAGCATCGCCGCCACCGCCCCAACAGGACACCGGTGCAGCCAGGTAGCAGTGGATTGGTGTGCGGCGTCCTCAATGTGAACAACATGCCCAAGGCAGGTCAAAGCCTGGTGGAAGTTTGCCAATTACTCAAAGATCTGCGCTGCGACATCATGGGCTTTGTGGAAACCAAGGAGGCGCCAGGGAAGCTGCGGCCTGCCGATCTCATTCCGGGCTACACATACATCAGTAAGGCCAGGCCTCTTGGGGAGAATGGGTGTGCCAGTGGTGGTGTTGCGGTTGCTGTGCATGCCGCTGTTGCCAATGCTGTGAAAGTGTTTGCTTTTGCTGATCAGCAATACGAGGATGCACTGTGGCTAGTGATGCCAGGGCGCGATGGTGCTCCTAAGCTGTTTATTGGAGTGGTGTATATGCCTGATATGAACAAGCATGCGCCAGTGAGGAGGGCTGCTTACTCAGCGCTGCAGGAGGACCTCGCATACCTGTCGAGCAGAGGCTCTGTGTTGATCATGGGTGACTTCAACGCCAGGGTCGGGCAAGGTGCAAGCCCCACAGATCGCATTGGCATGCATGGCGAAACAACCACAAACAACAATGGCGAACTCCTTCTCTCGCTGCTCAATGCCGTCAATCTCTACTCACTGAATGCCCGCACAGCACCCACCTCTCCCCACCAGCACATCACATGTGACAGGTCCCACAGGGGCACCGCGCGGAGGTCCCTCAATGACTACATCATTGCGTCTGCTGACATTGCTATGCCGTGCCAAGCTGCCGCCAGGCCAACAGCCAAGGTTGGGCCATACACAGTGGGTTCTACTGACCACCTGCCAGTGTCTGCTTGCATTCAAAGGCCTGTGGCACGTCGCCCTGCAAAACAGGTCAAGCTGCGCCTCAATGCACAGCCGAATGATTTCAAAATGCGCAATGGGGAGCAATCGGCCGAACTAGAGGCGTACCAGGAGGCCCTGGCACAGCTGGGCGCTGCTTATACGTCCACTATTACCGTGCTACAACAGCAGGTTTCTGCAGCTCAACTTACGGCCAATGCTGCAGTTCAACAAGCACATGCGCAGCTGCTGGGAGCGCTTCGTCAGGCGGTCAATGCCAGTTTTGGGTTTAAAAGGGTCTGGGTTGGCAAGTCCTTCCCGTGGTGGACACAGGAGCTGACAAATGCTGTGCAGGCCAGGGTGCAGGCCTTTACACAGTACAGGGAGTCCGGCCTTGTTGCAGACTGGGATGCATTTGATCAGCAGCGCAAGGCTACTGCACAGCTTATCAAAGCAGCTGAGAAGCAGCACAAACAGCGATGCGAGCATGCAATCACTGCAGCGTACAGAGACCGCTTAAATGATGACAGCACGCTTGGGGAGAAGGATATGTGGCAGCTTGTGCGTCGCCTGTGCCCTAAGCATGTCAGCGAGGCCGTGTACAGTGTCATGCAGCACCCCTCAGGACAGACGGCTTCAACCCCTGCAGAAAAAGCAGATGCATTCAAATGCCACTATCAGCGTGTTGGTAGCCATGCAGCGTTTGCCGCCGCAAACCCCCAGTTCGACCCAGCGCACATGACACAGGTTGCCGCCAATGTACAGCAGTACCTTCATGACTCAACCGCACCTCATGCTGCCCCACCCTGCCCGCTGGACTTGCCCATCACTGCCGCCGAGGTTTCTGCATGCTTGCAGCGTCTACGCACAGGCAAAGCTGGCAACCCTGCAGAGGAAGGCATTGTCAACGAGCTTTTGAAGTACGGAGGCAACACAGTTGCAGACATGCTGCTGCAGTACTGCAGCCTCATGTGGCAGCTTGAGCAGGTACATCAGGTGCCGGGGACAGTCGTCAGCATGCCTAAGAAGGGCGATCTGACAGACCCAGGCAACTACCGCGGCATCACCCTGCTCAGCGTGCTCTATAAGTTCTACACCAGCGTCCTCAATCAGCGCCTTATCAAGTTTGCAGAGGGCGAGCAGCAGGAGCAGCAGCAGCAAACACAAGCACAGCAGCAGCAGCAGCAAGCCAGCATTCGCACCAGCAGCAGCAGCAGCAGCAGCCACGCGCAACTGCTGCTACAGCAGCAGCGGCGCCGCTGCTGCACGAGAGTCAGAACGGATTCCGCCCCAAGCGCAGTTGTGCTGACCATCAAAGCGTGCTCAGCGAGGTCCTTAATGGCAGGAAAGCTGAGGGAAGGAGTCATATGTGTTGTTTGTTGACACCTTCAAGGCATTCCCTACGGTCTGGCTTGATGGCTTGTTCCAGAAGCTGTGGGATAAGGGTGTGCGTGGCAAGATGTTCCGTGTCTTGTACAACTTGTATCAGGGCGCGCAGCGTGTGGTGTCTCATGAGGGTTGCACCACGGATAGGTTCACCTGCGACCTTGGCCTGCATGAGGGTGATGTTATTTCGCCCACACTGTACCTGTTGTTTATCGACGACTTGCTGCGTGACGTGCATGCAAAGCACCCTGGCGTTACCCTCATGGGCCCTCGTGACGAACCTGCAGGCCAAGTTGTGGCAGCCATGCAGGCTGATGACTTTGTTGCTGTCTGCGGGTCTCTGTCTGAAGTTCAGGCTGTGGCTGCAACTGTTTACAATTACAGTTGCCAGTGGCGCTTCAAGCTCCACAGCTTGAAGTCTGCCGTCATGCATGTGCTGCCAGCAAGACAGACCAGCCAGCTGGTCGACTCCGGCATTGTTTGGAACAATGTCCCTGTGCCTGTTGTATCGGAGTACTGCTATCTTGGCCTGTGGTTCAACAATTCCTGTACATGGACCACACATTTTGAGAAGATGCTGGCTAAGGTGCAACGTGTGAAGGGTGCGCTCATGCCAATTTGGAAGAGCCGCAGCATCAGTGTGGAGGTTAAACGCATACTGTTGCTGACGTGTGTCCGTCCCATTGTCGAATATGGCAGTGAGGTTTGGTTTCCGTCCAAGCTAGGCAACTGCAGCTGATTGACAAAGTGCAGACAGACATCATCAAATGCGCAATGCGCTGTGGCAAGGAGCGCCCATGCTCTTCAGCTCTCTTGGCAGAATGGGGTGTGAAACCGTTGCATATGTGGCTTCATCAGAGGGCTTTGGAGTACTACTACAGGATTCAGCGTATGCAGGGCGTTCGGCTGCCAAATCAAGTGTTTACAGCTGAATGGAGGCGTCCTAGTGGTGCTGTGGCGGTGACACCGTGGCACAAGTATGTGCAGAGCCTGCTGTGCAAGTATGGTGTGAATGTTGTGACCGCGGAAGGCAGAGCCAGTGCGTGCAAGAGCCATGTCAACAAGCAGGTCAAGACACTACATGCTGAAAGGATTGCATGTGAAACGTTGGAACACTCCACTCTGAGTCGGTATGTGGCTCATGTGCATCCCTCTCATGTTGATGCTATGGGTTTCAGGAGGCCTAGGCCGTACTTGCGTTCAGTGGCAATTCACGTGGTATTGAATTGCTGTTGCGTGTTCGTATGGGTTGTCTGTGTGTACATGAGCGTACTAGTCAGTTTGGCGGTCGCAGAGCTAACTCCACTTCAGGATGTCCTTGTTGTGGTGCAGAAGTTGAGTCTTTGTCACACTTCATGTTTGATTGCCCTGCTACTTCTGCTCAGAGGGATGATATGTTTGCTGAGATCAGATCCCTGCCTGGTTGCGCTGAAAAGTTGCGCAGCGTTTTGTCCATGGCTGATTCGTCAATCAAGGTGTTGCGTTTTGTATCTGATGATATTTGGGGCAGTTCTGGAAGATGTCTGATGGTGTCACCGTGTATTGCTGCTTTTCTTGTCAAGTCTTGGGATGTGCGCAATGCATGCAAACATTCTGGAGCAGTGCTCCCTCCTCTTTCCGCCCCGGTGGGGCGCGGGGCCGATGGCGCTGATGCTATGGCTTGAATGGGTAATATGATGATGATGATCATATCTTGTCGTGCTGCGTGGCCGCATGTGGCTGCTAGCTGAGCTGCAAACGAGCTGAAGCTATAACGGGCTTTCCCGAAGCTGTAACGGGCCATCCCGGGGTTGGTCTTGTCCACACACCACCAAAGAGGAACACACCACCAAAGAGGAACACACCACCACCACCACCAAAGAGGCTGCGAGCACCAGCAGCCTATGAGTGGACATGCTGGCAGGCCAACAGATCTAACACTGTCTGTGACACAAGTCAACGCCTGACAGCAATCCACACAGTGACACAGATCGCATGCTACATAATGTAGTGTGAGATTTGCCGTCACGTGATTAAGACACACAGTTACAGTCGCCACCCCACTGGCACATGGACGCAGAGGGGCAACTGCATGCCACACCCAGACTGCAAAAACACCAGCGTCTGCTGCTAGTATGCTGTACTGATAGTGGAAGGAGGCCATACTGCAGGGTAAACAAACCACGTGGCCTGGCTAACGCTGCTGCTGCTGCTGCTGCTGCTGCTCCAGCCGCCAGCTCCAGCGCCTCCAGTCTTCACTGCCACGATGTTATCCCTGCTGTTGCTGGTACTGCTGCTGCCACTGCTGCTGCTAGTAGCCAGCCATCACATATTACTGTCAAGCCAAGCAAGCAACCAGCCAGGACTCTGCTGCTGCACCGCGCTGCTGCTGGCTGTGGGGTTTCTTCTGCTGTAGGGGTATCGTTCCCTCAATCTCCACCAAATTGAGAATGTTTTTTTTCAATGGGGTTGCTCAGTCCATAAATCGCAGACGCGTGTGCGGGGGTTGGGTGCAAACAGACTCTTTACTTTTTTCACAAGGCCGAACAGCAAACGATAGCACACGTTGCCAATGAGCCTGTAATCTTAACATAACACCCAACAGTGGGCTGTGGCGGGTGCGCTGGCTATAGGCAGGCACAGATCTGTGCATGTGTTACGGCTGGAATGTAACAACCAACAGCAGCGCACAGCAACAGCACAATGCTGCAACTTCCACACTACATGCATGTGAACATGGCCGCAGGGTAGCCTGGGCGGTCTCTTGTCGGCTTGGTGTACCTGTGCTTGTTGAGCAAGTGGCGATACGAGCGGCAGTTGGCGGCTTTTGGGATGCGCTTGCTGACTTTGCTGCTACAGCTAGGGTGCCTGGTCGTCACAGAGTTCAGCTACTTACGCGGCAGCCGTTCCTTGCGTGGCACACTGTGCTGCGCGGCAATGGCTTACGTGTAGTCCGCAGGTGATTTGCATGGGCATGCATATGTGTGTTGCTGCGTTCTCCCTGCCTATCTCTTGGAAGCCACCAGCCCCACTCTAAAGTGGGTGTATGTGGGGTCACTGCATGCCTGTTGAGATATGCAGCCATGACAAAACCTCAGCAGCTGGCCAGCTTTCAGCTGTTTCTTTCCTCACCGCTGCTTTGAGTCTGATCTGCCCTTGAGTCAGCATCATGCTCATCAGCTCAGCCCGCTTCCTGTACTGCAACATGTGTAGATTGCTGTCACTGACACTGCTTAGACTACTGCTTGCATGCTCATATACTTCCAAGCAAACAACATTTGCGTGTGATGGGGACGACGGGTCGTGCTGAGCACGGCTGATGTCTGGCCCCACACACAGAGGCTTTCCTGGGGGTTGAGCCTCCTTGAGTGACAGCCTGCGTTGAGCTGCACGCAGCTTCCTTTTATTCCAGGTGTCCGTTGTGGCGTAGCCGCTTGAGCACACCGTGTAACCCCTCAAACATCGAAGAAGAAGAAGAACTTTCTATTGTCACCCCTGATGACCTCCTTTTGGCGCGTGAAACGTTGTGTGCTGATTTAGGCTGGCAGCGACCGGGCGGCAGTGCAGAAAATGTCATTCGATTGGCCGACCTCACCGTTGCCACTGCCACTAAGCTTCAACGTCTCTCTGCGCTTGATGCTATTGCTCCCCGCCATGCTGCTTTTCTGAACAGTGTTAGAATGTTGGATGGCACTCCTGCCGGGGCCCAGCTGCCTGTTGTGCAACTGGTGTTATCCCGCTGGTGGGGCGTTAGAGTGGCTAACACCTACAAAGAAGCAGCCTGGCGCCTGACTTTAAATGCCTTCCCCACTGCGCAGCGTATGCAGCTGACTACGGGGTGTGCAGCTTGCTCAGCTGCTGGGCCAGGTGTGGAGCATCATTTCTGGCTATGTCCGGTGGCTGTTGCCGTGCGAGAAGAGGTGGAGCGTCAACTTAGAGCTTTTAACCTGCTCACGGCGGGTGAAAACCTGCCCTGCAGGGCTTTGTGGTTGGCATGTGCCCCTCACCGTGATGTGCACCGCCTTGTTTGGGACATGGTATGCTTGGCAGCGATACATGCATGCGAACATGGCCGCAGGGTAGCCTGGGCGGTCTCTTGTCGGCTTGGTGTACCTGTGCTTGTTGAGCAAGTGGCGATACGAGCGGCAGTTGGCGGCTTTTGGGATGCGCTTGCTGACTTTGCTGCTACAGCTAGGGTGCCTGGTCGTCACAGAGTTCAGCTACTTACGCGGCAGCCGTTCCTTGCGTGGCACACTGTGCTGCGCGGCAATGGCTTACGTGTAGTCCGCAGGTGATTTGCACGGGCATGCATATGTGTGTTGCTGCGTTCTCCCTGCCTATCTCTTGGAAGCCACCAGCCCCACTCTAAAGTGGGTGTATGTGGGGTCACTGCATGCCTGTTGAGATATGCAGCCATGACAAAACCTCAGCAGCTGGCCAGCTTTCAGCTGTTTCTTTCCTCACCGCTGCTTTGAGTCTGATCTGCCCTTGAGTCAGCATCATGCTCATCAGCTCAGCCCGCTTCCTGTACTGCAACATGTATAGATTGCTGTCACTGACACTGCTTAGACTACTGCTTGCATGCTCATATACTTCCAAGCAAACAACATTTGCGTGTGATGGGGACGACGGGTCGTGCTGAGCACGGCTGATGTCTGGCCCCACACACAGAGGCTTTCCTGGGGGTTGAGCCTCCTTGAGTGACAGCCTGCGTTGAGCTGCACGCAGCTTCCTTTTATTCCAGGTGTCCGTTGTGGCGTAGCCGCTTGAGCACACCGTGTAACCCTCAAAAAAAAGAAGAGGGTACATGTGTGCACAGGCGACTACGTCGCAACGAACACCCGAAAACAAAGAGAGCTGCTAGAAGTTCAGCGGAAAAACAGACTGTCACCCAAAAGAGGCCCACCCCGAGAAAGCCTCTGTGCGCGAGACATGACACGTGGCTCTGCAGGCAGAACCGTCAGACTCACAACACGCAGTGTAGAATTCTATTGGGACAAGCAGCATGACTAACCTAAAACAGTGTCGGTGACAGCAGGCCATACTTGTGCAGTACAGCGGGCGGGCTGAACTCAACGGGACAAAGTTGGCCAGTAAAGGTCAATACCTTGGTCCGAGGCAGCAAACAAGGGGGGGGGGGAGCAGAGTACCTGGCAGCTGCTGCAGGGGCAATGCAACTGCATATTGCAGCAGCCGCACCACAAACCGTACAGCTCCTGCAGCGCAGGACCACCAGTCTCAGGCTTGACAGAGAGCAAACGGGCATAAATACATGCAGAATGGTGGCTATCACCGCCGTACCACACGCAGACCATTACCCCGCAACACAGTGTGCCAGGAGATAAACGGCTGCCGGGTCAACAGCTGGTTCTTGCACCGCCGCGGCACTCTGGCCGTAGCGGCAAAGTCAGCAAGCGCATCCCAAAAAGCACCAAGTGCCGCACGTACCGCCACCTGCTCCACCAGCACAGGCACCACAAGATCACTTGCCACAGCCCAGGCCGCTCTGCGGCCTTTTTCAAACGCATGTATAGATGCCAGGCAGACCATATCCCACACCAGTCGGTGCACATTGTGATGAGGGGAGCAAGCCAGCCACACCGCACGACACGGCAGGCTCTCACCTGCCGGCAACATGTTGAATGCTCTTAGCTGACCTTCAACCTCTTCACGCACAGCAACTGCAACAGGACACGTCCAGAAATGGTGCTCCACACCCGGCACAGCAGCAGAGCACGCCGCGCATCCCGTGGCAGTCTGCATACGCTGAGCAGTAGGGAATGCATTCAGGGCCAGGCGCCATGCAGACTCTTTGTACACGTTAGCCACCCGCACACACCACCACCGTGACAAAACCAGTCGCACCGGTGGCAACTGTGCCACGGCCGGCAACCCATCCAGGCTCTAACACTAGCAACAAAAGCTGCATGACGGGGAGCAATTGCTTCTAACGCACGGAGGCTTTGCAGCTGCGTGGCAGTAGCGACAGTCAGGTCCTTCAATAACACAACATCATCAGCACCGCCACCTGGTCGCCGCCAGCCCAAGCTCGCACACATCGTCTCCCGCGCTAGCAAGAGGTCATCTGGGAGTAAAGAAGATAATGCGCAATGGGCTCACCCGCAGCAACAGCCGCGGTGAAACGCGCCCGCGCAGCAGCAACCCATGCAGCTGGCACCAATGTCAGCAGGGCCTGCACATGCTGGCGGGCCAGCTGACGGTCACCATACTGCGGCCTACTGCACAACCAAGGGCCCCACACCTCACGCTCATAGGCTGAGCGCTGTGCCGAGAGCCCAGGGAGAGCACAAACTCGGTCCAGCTCTGCCAACAACACCACCGCCTGGCCCAGAGACTGCAGCTTCGGGAGCTGCAGCAGGCCAAACGCCACCGCATGCTCCAAGCCCACTACCACCTCACGCTGTTGGTCAAACCACTGCCAAGTTTGTACCGCCGTAAAAATAGGGTTAGCCCATAGTGGCGCGTCCCAGCACAAACCATCCACATCCAAAGGCTGGCTGCCCACATGCCGCAACGGCGGCAAAGCGCGCAAACCCATAGCCAAAACCCGCAACGGCTTGGGCAGGACCACATCAGCCTGGGCAACCGGGAAAATATGACTTCGATGACATAGCAATATGCCCCAAGGGCTGCTAGCTGTGGCGCGTGTAAAACAATCCATTGTACTGGCCCAGCGCGTCCAAAGAACGCGCGCCACAGCCACCCAAGGTGCAGTGCCACCTTGCAGGAAAGGCAGAGCCTCACAGGCCCAACGCGACAACAGATGATGCTGAATTGGCATCAAACCAAAACCACCACACTTAGGATGGGCTGCCATACAATCGCTTGGGATACCAGGGGCCCGCCGCAGATCCTCATCAGGGCCCTTGCCAGCATCAACTAGCGCTGCTGTCCACCGCGTCAAATTGTCCGTCACTGTAGCAGGCAGTTGACCAGCAAACTGAGCAGCATATAGAAGGGTTGACAAGGCGTAAGCATTGGCCGCAAACGCCCTGCCAAAAGCGGACAACTTGGAGAGGCGACTTATGTTCTGCATGCGGCTCCGCACCACCTCCAATCTGCCCTCCCAGTCCACACTGCTGTTGCCCCGCCCATCAAACACGACCCCCAAAGATTTCGCTTGCTGCACCAGTGGCATGGCACCCAAGTTCTGCCCCGCCCCACTCGTTACAGCCGCCGCTCCTGGCAGCTGCCCTACCTGCAGCAAACGTGATTTTGCGGGGTTCAGTCGCTGACCAGAGGCTGCAGCGAAATCATCCATGCAACCGAGGAACGTGGGCACATCAGCAAGCGACAGCAAAAACACCTCAGCATCGTCAGCGTACTGCGTCGCCGCAAGCTGTTGGCTGGCTGCAACAATGCCAATGCCGCGCTGCTTCAAGAAGCACAGTAGCGCCTGCCCAACAAACAGGTATAACAGAGGTGCCAAAGGACACCCCTGTCGAACTCCAGCCTCGCAACGGTAAAAAGGACTGCCAAAACCATTCACTGTGGCGCATGTGTGCGTATCCGTTAGCAGCGTGCGCATCCAACCGACAAACCCATGTCCGGCCCCAAGCGCTGTTGCTACATCATACAGTAGTGATCTATCCACAGTGTCGTAGGCTTTGGCAAAATCAGTAAAGACAACAATAGCCATACGTTGCTCTGCATTGAGCAAGGCAGGCAGCGCCTGCAACAGCCTGATGCTATCACCAATATGCCGGTGCTGCAGAAATGCGATTGTGCAGGGTGCACAATATCACCTGCCACTGCCAAAAGCCGATTGGCAAGCAATTTGGCTAGAAGGCGATAGTCATAGTTAAGCAATTGTATTGGCCGATATGCAGCTGGGTCAGCGACATCCCCGCCTGGTTTCAGCACAGGCAAGATAACCCCATCCAACAGACCATGCGGGACACGCTGTGCTGCACCAACGGCCGAATACAGCGCTGCCAATAACGGTGCAAGTTGCGTCTTGTACTGTCGATAGAACTCCCCTGGAATTCCATCCAGCCCAGGCGACCTGCCCGGGGCAGTCTGAGATATGGCTTCAGTCACCTCACCAACGGTGACATCTGCAGCTCCAAGCTGGGCGGCTGCCGCTGCATCAAGACGCTGCGAATGCTGCCTCACTGCTTGCAGCACAGCCTGCCGTTGTGCCTGTTGAACCTGAGGTGCCACAGTCAGGTCAGCATACCGCCTACCGATGATACGCGCCAGACTCACACTGTCACGCACCAGGTGGCCAGTACCAGGGGCTCGCAGGCCTCCATATACGTGGCCCCCTTGGGAGGCTTCAGAATCTTGGTCATTGCTGGTCCAGGCCGCTCGCCCTGGTGCACCCACTGCCACCTGCGCCGCGCCCGCTGCACATCTTCCTCCTGCTGTTGCAATGTTGCCAGTTGAGCCCTGGCATCCACCACAGACTGCAGGGCTGCTGGCAACGCGGCATCATTGCACACCTCAAGCGTGCCATGCGCCGCCATCACCGCGGCTGCTGCTGCTGTATGCTGCGCCGTTGCTGGCTGGGCTGCCTGAGCTATCCTGGCCATCCTATTTAGTTCTGCAAATTTTGCGGTGAGCCGTCGCTTAAACGCCGGCCACCACTGAATGATAAAAGTTGCTGCATCTGCCGGTGGCTGCTGGGACGCCAGCCACGCCTGCATTGCTGCTCTACACTGCGCATCCCGCTGAAATGACATACGCAGCCGCCTGAGCCCAGGTCCCAACACGCCCGGGCCGCGCGGCTGCAGCTGCGTCACCACTGCTGAATGGTCACTGAGAGCTGCAGTCTTGTCCTCATGTCGGCTGGCCACCACCTGCGGCATCAACGTATCTGAACAGTAAATCCTGTCAATACGTGACGCTGCATTGGCACGCACATATGTGTACGCGCGGCGCGCCGGGTGCTTATCCCGCCACACATCACGCATGCGAGGCAGATGCTGTGCCCAAGCTGCTGCTGGCGCGGCATCACGCGGCAGCAGGGGTTGCTGCTGCTGCTGCTGCTGTTGCTGATGCTGCTGCTGTAGCTGCTGCGGCTGCTGCTGTTGCTGCTGTTGCGGCTGCTGCTGCGGCTGCTGCTGCTGCTGCTGCTGCTGCTGCTGCTGCTGCTGCTGCTGCTGGGAAGCAAATTGTCTGCGGTCCATGCCTCTACTGGACACAAAGTTAAAATCGCCCAGAAAAATCAGGCCAGTGGCTGGTTGTTGCCGATGTTGTTGGTAGAGCTCCCGCAGAGGGCCGCTGATGATGGCTGCATTTGCTGCGGGATCAGATGCATGCATGTAGATGCCCACCACCTGCAGACGCTGCCCTGCCCAGACTAGAGGCACACACAGCATCCTGCCCTGGGCAGGGCCGTCAACAGGCGCATGTACCTCCCCCTGCACCTGCAAGGCCCCACTGGCGAGAAGGCTGCTGCGGACCAGAACTGCCACGCCGGCTCTGGTGCGACCCTGACCTGGAAGCCCCACACACCAAAACGACGACCAACCCCGTACCTGCAGCCGGCGTTGTACCGCCGGCCGCTCCATGAAGTTAACGTGTGTATCCACCGCCGCCACAACGTCCAGGCCCAGCTGCTGCCACTGACTACTGAGCGCTGGTAGCTTGTTGGCCAAGCCATTGACGTTGTGTAGGCCCATTCTCAGGTATGGGCCTCTAGGCATGGGACACGGAGGGCATGGCCGCCATCACCAGCTCGCGTGCTGCTGCAGGCTGGGTCGGCGGGCTAGAGCCGTCAAGCTCCAGATTGCTGGACGATGCGGATGTCGGCAGCTGCTGTTGCTGCTGCTGCTGCTGGTGGCTGTGGTGCTGCGGCTCCCGGGTGGCACGCTCAGCCCCCGTAGACGCCGCTGACTCCACCGCGCTGAACTTACGCGGAGGTGAGAGACTCCGCGTGTCACGCGCGGTGACACGTTTGACAATGCAGGCCCCTGCCTGCTCCTGCTGTTGTTGTGGCTGCTGCTGCTGCTGCTGCTGCTGCTGTTGCTGCTGCTGCTGCTGCTGCTGCTGCTGCTGCTGCTGCTGCTGCTGCCGCTGCTGCTGCTGTGGCTCGGCCTCCCTCTCCACTGCTACAGCGGCTGGCCGCGCCGTGCGCCGCTGCTGCGTAGCTAGCTGGACGCTCACTCGCTTGGGGTTCTGCGGCTTGCGTAGGTTCTTGACCGGTTTAAGCGGCGTGGCCGGCGCAGCGCGCCGTGGCCCCCCGCGCCGCAGCAGCTGCCGCAACAGCTGCTCCTCCTGCACCGGCTGCCGTTGCCGCTCCTGCCCTGGCGCCGCAGGCACGGCAACGGCCGGGGCAGCAGCCTTTAATTTTTGATTGAGGAGAGTTACATGGGTGTGCACGTCGGAGACGGAACACTTCGAGGACTGCAGCGCGCAGGACACGAGAATGAACCACAAAAAGCCTCAGAGAAGCAATTTGCAGCTTCCTCACCCAAAATAACACAAACTCTGCGCAGAGAAAAAGCATCAGGACGGAACAAAAGGTGTCAATGTCAGCGAAATAGGATTGGAACATGCAGACATGGCAACAACTAGCAGGTACTGGGCACCTCGGTGCTCCTGCTTCAGGTGTTGAAGACATTGTACAACATGATGATCAACATGATCAAAACTCTCTGCTACCAGGATGCGCACAAAGCAACAGCATAACCCGCAGCGCCGTGGCACCACAGGCACCTGCCACCCTACTGATGTGTCTGGCAAGGCCACACCCCTGGCAATGGCACCTGCCCAACACACCTACTGGCTGACACAGGCTGCATGAGAGTACTAACAGCACAAGACATGCAACCACATGTAGCAAAACGGATCAAAGAGCAGAGGATGCAAGAAATAACCCCAATTCATGCTATGACGCAGAGGCCAAGTCCCTTCTTGGTGCTAGCTGCAGCCGGCCTTCAACCACGCGTAAAAAGGGGTGATCAGCTGGCACAATATCCAGCCAGGTCAAGGGTGCCGCCTTGATGACTATGAAGTCAACCAGCAGCTCCCAAAACCTAGCCACCGCCTTCTTCTTCTTCGTCTGCACCAGCTCATCAAGCTCCTGCTGTCGCCGCTGCTGAAGCTGTAGCTGCTGCTGCTCTCTGTGTTGCCTCACTGCCTCATTATGAGCCAGTTGCGCAGCTGAGGGAGTAGCAGGCTGCAACAACTGAGTGATAAGCTGCTGGTCAGCAGGTGGCGCCCGGGCAGGGCCACCTGCTGGACTGGCAACAAGGTCATGCTGCCTGTTTAGCACATGCTGTAGGTTGGCTGCCCTCCTGCCAACATCCATAGCATTGAAGGCCGCCAAACACACGACACGCCACACGCATGTGAGCACACTCCGCCCACCATGCGGCGGTTGCATGAGCCAAATATGCTGCATACTTAAAGCTGAGGATCCAGGCGTGCGAGTGCACCATGCTGTAGGCATATTCTCCACTATGGACTGTACCACCGCTTGCGCAACAGGGCAGTGCCAGTAATGGTGGTCATACCCAGGTATACACGCACCACACAAGCAAGCACGCTGCACGCCCGGCATTCGAGCAGCAGTAGGTACACCATTCAACACCACACGCCAGAACACCTCTTTGATGCGGTTATCCCAGCGCAACTTCCACAGTTTACGCTGCGCAGCGGTCACACTACCAACACCATCCCTAGTCGCTGCTGAATTTGAGTTATTGAGTGCAAGGACCACAAACTGACGTTTCCGAGCCTGCTGCTCAACACGCAAATTACGCAGCTGCAAGGCGGTAGCTGTCTTCACGGACAGCCGCCTGATGGAGCAGGGCTTGCCTGCAGGCAACAAATACCAGCCAAGCCGTGAGACCAGCATGCATTCAACAATTTGTTCTGCCTCAGATGGCACTGCAGGAGCAGAAGGCAGAACAGCTGGCCATCCTGCTCTTGCTGCCTCGCTTGCAGCAGCTTGAGTCCATGCAAGAGGCACATTATACAGCAACAAGTTGAGGTCATCAAACTCGCCCTCAGCATTGCTGCTGTCGCATGGGATCAGAGGGTGGGGCAGTTTGGCTTGTACCACACGTTCAATCACACGATGAGACCTAATCAAATCCCCAAGTGTACGAACGGTGGGTTAATTTTGAGGAGAGGAGAGTTACATGGGAATAATTTTTAGTAATTTTTGAAAGGTGTGCGGGTCCGGGATTTCAAGCACTGCAGTGCGCAGTACACGACCTTTGAATGGTCTACCCAGACTCCTCTCCTCTCCGGGTAAGGGGTAAACCACCGAAACCCCCCTACCACTCGATTGGGCGACAACGTGGGTGGGCCGCACCAATGAGCCGCTCGAGTATTTTGAGCGCTTTCGACTTCAGCGAGGTTCGAACCCGAGACCTCGAGATTAGGAGCCAGGCTCTCTAACCACTGAGCCACGTGTTTAACGTCCCGCCGGACTGTTTAACGTCCCGCCGGAATTTAAGAAAGGTGTGCGGGTCCGGGATTTCAAGCACTGCAGTGCGCAGTACACGACCTTTGAATGGTCTACCCAGACTCCTCTCCTCTCCGGGTAGGGGGTAAACCACCGAAACCCCCCTACCACTCGATTGGGCGACAACGTGGGTGGGCCGCACCAATGAGCCGCTCGAGTATTTTTGAGCGCTTTCGACTTCAGCGAGGTTCGAACCCGAGACCTCGAGATTAGGAGCCAGACTCTCTAACCACTGAGCCACGTGTTTAATGTCCCGCCGGACTGACGAATTTTGATTGAGGAGAGTTACATGGGTGTGCACGTCGGAGACGGAACACTTCGAGGACTGCAGCGCGCAGGACACGAGAATGAACCACAAAAAGCCTCAGAGAAGCAATTTGCAGCTTCCTCACCCAAAATAACACAAACTCTGCGCAGAGAAAAAGCATCAGGACGGAACAAAAGGTGTCAATGTCAGCAAAATAGGATTGGAACATGCAGACATGGCAACAACTAGCAGGTACTGGGCACCTCGGTGCTCCTGCTTCAGGTGTTGAAGACATTGTACAACATGATGATCAACATGATCAAAACTCTCTGCTACCAGGATGCGCACAAAGCAACAGCATAACCCGCAGCGCCGTGGCACCACAGGCACCTGCCACCCTACTGATGTGTCTGGCAAGGCCACACCCCTGGCAATGGCACCTGCCCAACACACCTACTGGCTGACACAGGCTGCATGAGAGTACTAACAGCACAAGACATGCAACCACATGTAGCAAAACGGATCAAAGGGCAGAGGATGCAAGAAATAACCCCAATTCATGCTATGACGCAGAGGCCAAGTCCCTTCTTGGTGCTAGCTGCAGTCGGCCTTCAACCACGCGCAAAAAGGGGTGATCAGCTGGCACAATATCCAGCCAGGTCAAGGGTGCCGCCTTGATGACTATGAAGTCAACCAGCAGCTCCCAAAACCTAGCCACCGCCGCCTTCTTCTTCGTCTGCACCAGCTCATCAAGCTCCTGCTGTCGCCGCTGCTGAAGCTGTAGCTGCTGCTGCTCTCTGTGCTGCCTCACTGCCTCATTATGAGCCAGTTGCGCAGCTGAGGGAGTAGCAGGCTGCAACAACTGAGTGATAAGCTGCTGGTCAGCAGGTGGCGCCCGGGCAGGGCCACCTGCTGGACTGGCAACAAGGTCATGCTGCCTGTTTAGCACATGCTGTAGGTTGGCTGCCCTCCTGCCAACATCCATAGCATTGAAGGCCGCCAAACACACGACACGCCACACGCATGTGAGCACACTCCGCCCACCATGCGGCGGTTGCATGAGCCTAATATGCTGCATACTTAAAGCTGAGGATCCAGGCGTGCGAGTGCACCATGCTGTAGGCAAATTCTCCACTATGGACTGTACCACCGCTTGCGCAACAGGGCAGTGCCAGTAATGGTGGTCATACCCAGGCATACACGCACCACACAAGCAAGCACGCTGCACGCCCGGCATTCGAGCAGCAGTAGGTACACCATTCAACACCACACTCCAGAACACCTCTTTGATGCGGTTATCCCAGCGCAACTTCCACAGTTTACGCTGCGCAGCGGTCACACTACCAACACCATCCCTAGTCGCTGCTGAATTTGAGTTATTGAGTGCAAGGACCACAAACTGACGTTTCCGAGCCTGCTGCTCAACACGCAAATTACGCAGCTGCAAGGCGGTAGCTGTCTTCACGGACAGCCGCCTGATGGAGCAGGGCTTGCCTGCAGGCAACAAATACCAGCCAAGCCGTGAGACCAGCATGCATTCAACAATTTGTTCTGCCTCAGATGGCACTGCAGGAGCAGAAGGCAGAACAGCTGGCCATCCTGCTCTTGCTGCCTCAGCAGCTTGAGTCCATGCAAGAGGCACATTATACAGCAACAAGTTGAGGTCATCAAACTCGCCCTCAGCATTGCTGCTGTCGCA
>JACERP010001389.1:0-21466 GCA_014080715.1 Scenedesmus sp. NREL 46B-D3 | reverse complement strand
ACTTGCCAATTGGCAGAACGTGGGGTTTGCACATTTACATAGCAACGAACAAGGTCCAAGTGCACCAAAACTTGTGCGGCCTCTTTGTGTTGGGGGGGGGGGGTAGGGTTCAGAAACAGGGTATGAAGAGGTTAGAGGGGAGGTAGAACCAGGTCAGACCCACCTACCAGGTTGACCTGCTCAGCAGTGCTGCAAGCGATCCTGTGCTGCCAACCAGCAGCAGGATATGCCTGATGGTTGTTGCTTCATACAAACTTTTCCCCCTCCAGTGAATGCTGGGCAAGCTGCTTAGTTTAAACGCTGCTCTGCCGTACAAAGGATGCTGGGCAAGCTGCCTGTTTGCTGGCTTCCATGACTCTTCGTTCGAAGCGCTTTAGCAAAGCTGCCAAGTGGTTGTTACCGAACAGTGTTCACCAGTACACCTTGCGACGCTTAACCAGACTGGCGTAGTTGCAGCACTGGCGCTGGGCTTCCTTTCGGGCTTGCAGACAGTCAAGCAGGGCACCAGGTGCTTTCCTTACTTGGTGACGGACACTCGTTTGCTTAATTCGGGGTGTTACTCATGTTCAGCAAGCCCTGATTGGCGAGCACATGCCGTGTGCTGGCTTGCTGCTGTCCACACACATGTATCCTTCTTGCAGGACTCTCTGCTAGGTCTGCACAATGTATCAGCCGCCCAAACATGGCACAGTGGCTAATGTGGTGCCTGCTGGTGACTTCCAGCATATCAAGGCACAGCTGGAAGACACACAGGAATCGCTGGCAGCAGCTTTTGCCAGGATAGAGGTCTTTCGCCTGCGTGAGAAAGTGTTGCTTGCAGAGTTGGCAAAGCTGAGAATTGGGGGACAGTTAGCTGCTGCTGCTGCTCCTGGTGCCGATGCTAGTGCTCCAGATGGTCCTGCAGTTGGTGCAGCTGTTGCTGGCACAGCAGCACACAGTGCTGTTGCAGACTCACAGCAGCAAAGCAGCGGTGAAACAGACAAGCTTCAACCTCGGCAACCAGAAAAGCAGCAGCAGGAGGAGCAGCAACTGAATTGGCCGCTTCCCTGTTACGTCACAGAAGTAGAAGGCCATTTGCCAGTCATGCTGATCAGCAGTGTTGGCAGGAAGGTGAGGGCCAAGCAAGTCTGCTGCAGCGAGCCAGCAGAATGATGCGGCTTCTCCTGTTGTGACAGATACAGCAGACATATGCGCTTGCTGAGCACAGCAAAAGAGGATGCTTACAGAAATCGCAGGACTCTTGCATCCAGCAGACTGCTTGTCATTGCCAGTGGACGCACAAATCACTGCTTAACATAACAGAAGGGCTGTTCAGTTGGCTGATTGTTTGGCTTTGCTTTCTGCCGGCTGGTGATGTGCTTGCTGCAGACACCAGGCAGCATTGTCATCACAGCAGACTATGTGGACTTTGTAGAGGTGGGGCACCACACCCGCAGCGCTGTGCTGCTGTGTGAGGAGCAGCAGCAGCAACAGCAACAGAGGCAATAGCGGCAGGCGTGCAGTATGAGAAAGCAGAAGTTGCAGGACGTAGTAACTTACTTGCAGGCGCAGTCAGGCCCACATGTAGGCATGCGCATCTGGTCCCTGCCAGGAACTCTGGCAGGGTAGTGCTGTTGCCTTCCGTGCTTGCAGTTATGTCCAGCACCCCCAATTACCACACAGGGTTTGCCAGCTGTTTCCAAAATACACCTGGCAGCTTGCATTCTTTTGCGCACTCTCATTTGTGTGGCTATAGCGTCAAGTCTATCTGCATACTCTCCCCGCGTACCTGCAGGTGCGTGCGCGCGTGAAGCGTCACGAATTTGTGGGCTTCACATCCTCACCAGCGCTGCCAGGCCAGGCCAAGAGGATGCAGGTGAGCAGCGGCAACGCAGGTAGCGCACTGTTATGCTGCGCCTGCTGTCTGCGTGGCATCTATATTGATGTGCCTGGCAAGAGGTTGTGTGCTGCCGTCTGCTTTACATGACTCCTTTATTACTATGTGCGTTGGCAGCACATTTGTGTTGTGTAGGGCAGCTGGCAGCAACCCCTGTGCAAGCATCCTGGCAGACTGTGCCTGTGTTCCTGGCAACCTGGTCATGCAGCAGCAGCTCAAGCACAGCTGCCCTGTTGTTGTAACGGTCCCTGCCTACTGCACCTGCCTCTGCACCATCACCTGTGTGCTGCATGCCACCCAGAGCTCTGCATCCTCGCCCCTCTCTGCCGCATGGAAACAGCTCTTGCCATCATGCCTCTCACCCCAGCCTGACAGCGGCTGCTGCACCTACAGCAGCTCAGCAGCAGCAGACGGCAGCGGCAGCGGCAGCGCAGTGCAGCTTGCAGCAGTGGATGGCCACGGGGCAGCAAGCAGCATCCCAGGAAGTCCAGGTGCTGACGCACAGGCTGGGCTGGCAGGTGGTGTCAGCAGCCCGTGTGCGGTGAGTTTGCCTAAGCATCAGCAGCAGCATAGCGGCGGCGTGAGCTCACAGCAGCCTGCAGCAGCATGGTATCCAACCGACGCACAGCAGCAGCAGCAGCACTTGCAATCGCACGGCTCGCAGCAGCAACCTCAGCAGCAGTCACAGGAGCATGAGCTGCATGCTGTTGGTCCCTGGGTCAGCAGCAGCAGCACACGCATTGACAAGCAGGGCACCGCTGCCACAGGCATGTGGCGTATCCTATGGCAAAGCGGGGGCCTGCAGCAGCATCTAACGTTTGAAGCCACACAGGAGACGCGCGAGGCACTGCACCGGCACACGCATCGCTGGCTGCATGGCCCCAGCAACTCTGGCGATGAGTACAACGGCACAGCTGCTGGCGAGCCTCAGGCAGAGGTACTGGCTGCAGTAGCAGCAGCAGCAGCAGCTGGTAGTGAGAACGGGGCACTGGAGATTGCAATGCCTCGTCATCTGACACCCGGAGCATTCGTGCCGCGCCTGAGTGAGCCATCCATCATCATCAGCGCGCCTGGCGGCAGCGGCACTGCAGGGCTGGTTGCTGGGGCTGGCGGCAGCAGCTCCCGCTCCAGCGGCCCCAGCCCTGCAGCCACTGCATGGGGTGGTGGCACCACCAGCAGCAGTCATCAGCTGGTGGATGGCTTGGCACACCTGGCTGCTGCGCTGCCTGCGCGCTACCAGGCACGCGGCTGGTCACTGCTGTACAGCACTTCACGGCATGGCATCTCCTTGCAGACGCTGTACAGGCGCTGTGGCGGGACTTCCCCAGCGTGCTGCTCGTGCGAGATGCTGGGGGCTATGTGTTTGGTGCATTTTGTGCCGAAGCATGGCGGCCGTCAGCGCGCTTCTTCGGCACTGGTGAAACGTTTGTGTTTCAGCTGGCACCCCACAAGGTCATGTTTCCCTGGCAGGTGGGTTGCAGGCAAGGCCAGTTCTGCCGGCAAGCGATCGACTTGCACAGCAGTGGGGAGCAACCTGCAGTGTGGTGCGGCAATGTGTTGGACAAGTTCATCAATGTTGGATCTGTTGGGCTTGTGTGTATCGCGATGACCATACCTGCCAGGACATGCACACTGGGTTGGCAGCCCAGAAGTGTGCGAGGCGTTGGTGGTGGACAGCGCTGTTGTAGCTGGCTGGGGTGCATGCAGTCGCAGCATGACTGTCAGTTCTCGAGTCATGCGGCAACCTATGCATGCCAGCCTGGTGGTTTCCTGTCAGCCGGCAGCTGCCTCCTACTACCCAAGCCACCAACTGCCTCAGACTGTCAGGTACTGCATCCTGCCGTGCTGCTGATGGCCGCAGGTGCGAAGTACCATGAAGAACGACTTCTTCATGTATGCGCAGCAGGAGGCGCTGGCTGTGGGCGGCTTGGGCGCCTTTGCCATCTGGCTGGACGCAGAACTGCTGCAGGTGCGTTGTCTTGTCTTTGCTGGGTCTCTGTTGCAGCTCTTGCTGCTCACTCTGGCGTGCATGCCTGCTTCAAGGACTGTGACACATAACCGCTGCATTGCCTCCATTGGCTGAGTTGTGTGTGTTGGCAGCTGGAACCCTGATGGCAACCGGAGAGACTCTTGTGTACACACAGGTAGGTTGCAGGTGCAGCAGGCTCGGGGCATCACGAATTCCAACGGCTACGCCCCTGACGGTGTGTGTTGGTGCTTGTTGTGTAACTGCAGGGCAGCAGCGGCAGCTGCGGGACGTTTGGCAGCCCTTGCCTGGCCAGCAAGGAGGAGTTCAGAGTGGCGGCTGTGGAGCTGTGGGCGCTGCAGTGATGAGCAGCAGCCTGCTGCAATGTGCAGCGCTGAGCAATTTGGGACTAGGGGCTGCTGCGAAGCACACATGTGCTGTACAGCACCTGGGATCTGCTGCCGCTGGTCACTACTTGAGTGACAGTGGGTGTCAACGATGGGGGTTTATGTGGTGGTATTCAAGGCAGCATGCCTATATGCCACTGTACCATGTGTTCTTTCCGGACCTGTATTTCATGGGCCAGTCAATCCTGCACCCAGTCGTACTTATGAACTGCATGCGTGCGGGTGCTTCTGCGCTCACAGGGCTGTCAGCGCACCCTGGCGTGGTTCGTGAATCAATGTGTTCTGCACTGACAACTTTAAACCTCACATAAGTCCATGACTCTGGCAGCAGCACAGCTACTGTGCTTCTATATGTGCAGCATGCACATGCGACCTCAGCACCAAGTGCTGCTGCAAGGTGTGTACTGTGGTATGCCACTCTGTCAAGCGGTCAATGGTCCAGCAAGTAGTGTGATACCTGACAGTATATATATAGGCAGCAACAAGTGATGTGATATGAAGAACAAGTGATGTGATGTGCACACGCAGGCCGTCCGTGTATCCTAGGACAGCTGCATGCCGACTGCCGCATTTGCTTGCATTGCAAGTTGCCAGCATCTAGTGTGCTTGTGCCGTGTGCAACAGGCCCTGTTGTATGACGGCACAGCTGTTTTTTGATGCAACAGTTTTTGACACACTGCCGTTCACTGGTATTCAAGTGTGGGCCTCATGGTGTGCGCCCCACTGGCGGAGGCGCCGTTGTGTGGCACCTGGCAGTGCATAATGGCTGGCTTGGTTGGTCGATGCATCCCACTACGGACTGTGCTGCATCAATGCTGACAAGGCTGCCTCTATGAATGAGTGCTCAACCTGTGTTGCAGACTCATATGCCACTAATGCAGTTCGCTACTGATTGAAAGGTTGAGCAACCAGTGTGCAGACACATGCATGGGTTGGGAGTTACCGCATGTGATGCTGGCATGTCCCAGGCATTGCAATGGTAGCGGTGTTTTCTGCAGCTGTGATGCTGTGCACAACTGCTGGAAAGTTCACTGAACAGTGAAGGGAAACTATGATTCAGCTGCAGGTATCTGCCGGTCACTTTACGTGCATTTGCCTATTTTTAAGCAGAAGAGGTACCAAGCGTGTGGTTTGGAGTCGACTAGCACAGTTGTCATCTCCGATCCAGCAGCCGGGTGCCAGGCCAGTAAACCAGTTTAAACCCGTGCCTAAGCCCTAGGCATCACACTGCAGGTGACCATAAGCCCTGTGCAGATCTGATAAGCATTGGTGTTGGTGACTCTATGTGTTTGTTTACTCGTGAGTGGCAACCAATTCATGCCGGGTCTGTGGATCGCTTCGTCTCGGTGACGTTCCGCTGAGTGAATCGTGTCGTTAAGCTGCTGAGCCACTGACCTAACAGCAAATGGTATCTTCTCAACACACGTGAGATTCTGGTACTGTCAGCACCCGAGGCTACTCCGTGCTGTTCAGTGCGAGCAGCATTGTTCTGAACACAGGACAGCAGCACAAAGCAGTGCAGCACAGCGAGCCCGTTGCTTCGCAGCGTGGGACGTTCCCGCTGGCCTGTATGCTTGAACAGACAAAGGCACACCGAAAACAATTTGAGCACTGAGTCGCCACTTCGCTACCCAGACAGCTACACAGCAAGGGTGCCTGGTGCCACTAGCCAGGTTATGTGTGTGGCATGTACACCGCAGCTGCTGCAGCACCCATAGCAGTAACATTGCCGTGGCATGCCAGGGGCTGAACGGGAGAGTGCTGTTCACGTTAGCAGTGCAGAAGTGCTACACATATTAGAGGCAGCACTGGATCGGCCAGCAGCAAGAGCATTGCCTTGCAGTGCATGGTGCCACAGCATTCTGCCTTGGGCATAATGGCTAGACCTGCCAGGGACATCCGGGCTTCAGGGGATGGTTACCAGGAGCTCAGCAGCATGGGCAGCATGCGCATCACGAAGCCGCGGTTCAGGCGCAGGACTTGCATGCTGCGCGCAGCTGGCATCGCAGTGCTGCTGGGTGAGTGACCAGGCGGATAAGGCGCGGCAGCCGCAGCACCATCAGCAGCAATGACAGCAGCTGGCAGTGTAGCGCTGCTGGCTGGGTTGTCAAGTGGACCATGACAGCATCCAGCAGGAGACAGACAGCATCAGGCTAGGAGGAAGAGCACAGCATCAACAGCTGTTGATCAGGCCCCCTAGAATTGTTGCAGGGAAGCAGCAGCAGCAACAGCAGCAGCAGCAGTAGCAGCAGCATAAACACAAACGTTGTGTGCCTCCTGCAAGAGGGCTGGGCTGCTGCCGGTGCTCAACGAGTGGTGTTCATTCATTCAAGCGCAGTTCTGGTTGGCTGGGTGGCTCAGCGTTTCGCGAGCACGCCTCACAGTGCAGCAGTGCCAGTACTCGCGCCTCACCATGTTGCGTGCGTCTACTGCATGCTTGTGTTGCAGCACAACATCTGCAGCCATGCGTATGGCTTCTGGCTCTCTGCTAGCTGCCGCATGTCGTCATCTGCTGTCGCTTGCAGCTCCTGCACCCAGAAGACACCATCAACTGCCGCATGCAGGCGTCCTACAAGCCAGACTGCCGGGGTGTGCATGCGTGACCACCTTCACTGCCCACAGTGCCTTCAATTATCACCTTCAGCCGACGCCTGCTGTGTTCACAGAGTGAACTTCACGTGACGTGCCATGCAATGCACCCTGCTGCGCTGCAGGCCTGTTCATAGCCACCTCACTCACGCTGGGCCGCAAGGACAACCTGCACAAGGTGCTGCTGTGGGTGCACAGCCACCGCATCGCCGGCTTTGTCATCTTCTGCCTCCTGTACATCTGGTTCACCGTGCTCTTCCTGCCTCCGGCGCTGCTGGCAGCGTGTGCGGGTGCCATTTACGGCTTCCTGCCTGCCATCCCACTGGTGAGCTCAACTGTGCACCATAGGTTGGGTGCCTGCAGCAAGGTTTGGGTGTTGGCACAATGCTGTTGTACATATGGTGCCCTGGAACAAGCGGCAGCAGGCATGTCCAACAGCCTGTGTGCAAAACTGGCAGGGGTAGGATGGAAGCTTGCTGATACAGTGTTGGCAGCTGTTCTTCAGGCTGAGTGCCTGGTATGCTGAACGTTGGTTGCTTCCTGCCAAGACTGTTCAATTTGTTCAGTGTTGCTGTCCAAACGAAACAGTGCTGGCGATTGAGCCCACTGAGGGTGTTGGCTTTTCATCATGGACAAGAAGCCTGCAGGCACATCTGGCTTGTTGTGCCGTTTTGAGCTTCAAGTTGGTGAAGTTGGTGTATCAATGTGTTGGTATGTAGTGGGTTCAACAAACCAGCAGACCGCTGCCACAAACCTGCTCAACTGTTGAGTAGGGCAGCTTGTCAACTCCCACACTCCTCTGGGTCGCTGCTCACGCTGCCTGCCCGCCTGCCCGCCTGCCCGCCTGCCCGCCTGCCTGCATGCACGTCATACCGCAGGTGTGGGTGTGTGCTGTGGTGGGCGAGACGGTCAGCTTCCTGCTGGGCCGCTTCCTGCTCAAGAGGTGGGTGAAGGAGCTCACCGCGGACTGGCCCATGTGGACGGCGCTGGATGCCGCACTCAGCGAGGACGGCTGGAAGCTGGTGGCGCTGCTGCGCGTGTCGCCAGTGGTGCCGTTCTCCATCATCAACTACGCGCTGGGCTCCAGCTCACTGCCGGTGCGTGCTTGCTGCGGCTGTTGCCTGTGTGGCGTGGCTTGAGTGCTGCCTGTGGCTGGGGGTGCCATGCTGGGGCTGCGTGCAGGCTGGCTGCTGGTGCTGCTTGGTATGTCGCCAGCGGCGGCGTCAGCGCCAGTCACCCCCGCCATCAGCAATGAACCGGGCTCTGAGGTCCAGCTGATCGACAGTGACAGCTTGCTGCAACCATTTGCCTGTGTTGTTCGTCCTTTCCAGGCGTGCTGCTAGCGTTTATGGAGAACGGGTACTCCTCATGGCTCTGGCTGTTGCTGCTGCAGCTGGGCATGTCACCAGCAGTACAAGCCGTTCTGTCTATCATCTACCTTGCATTTGGCTGGACATCACCTGTGGGGAGTTGGCTCCTGTGGCTGTTTTCTCTGGGCTGGTGGCCTGTGTGGCTGTTTATCGTGTCATTGTTGGGGCTAGCCAGGGCTGTGGGTAGTCCAACGGCCACTGGATGCAGTGCACAAGGAGGATGCTGGCACTGCTGTCCCGCGGCTGCTGTTGCTGGTCACTGCCTGCGCTGTCTTGCGGGGATAACCACTGGTGGCTGCTGATAGTGTCGGTTGACCTTGGAAGCTGTGCTTATGCTGCTGCTGCTGCTGTGCCAGCACTCTGTGCCAGGTCTTCCGCAGCTCTGCCATGTGCGTTGCTTCTAGAACACAGGTTGTGCCTTTGTTGTCCATCTGCTGGTGCCGCTACTGGCGGTGATGTGGATCTTCATGCATGATTTGGCGCTGCAGTTCTCTTCTACTGCTGCCTGTCTGTGTTGAACCCCTTGCTTCTGCAGTGCTGCTGTCAGTGCTGCTGTCTGTGCTGCCACCATGTATATTTACACACGCGTCTGCTGCTTTGCAGTTTCTGCACTACTGGTGGCCGTCTGTGTTTGGCATCATCCCCAGCCTCGTCATCTACATCTACCTGGGCAGCTTGGCGGCTGACGTGTCGAGTGCCATCAGCGGCGGCGGCGCCCACGCAGCCCCCCCTGCAGGTGTGTGGCTGTGGGTGGGCCCATAGTGTAGGGCACGAGGGTGCTTTGAGTTGCCAGCAGCAGGTTGAGACTGCAGCAGGCTCGGGAGTGCAGCAGGTTGAGGCTGCAACAATGCAGCCCCTCTGCCGGTGTGAGTTGTTCATCATGATCGCACATGATGTGGGCCTGTACCGCAGCGATGCTGTCTGCAGGTTCCTTGCAACGTGGAGGCGGCAGGCGTGGTGTGCCTGCTGGATTGGGTAGCAGACGGGTGCCCATAGGATGTGTGCTTGCTTTCCAGTTGTTGTGTGAGGGAACCCGGGTGGCCAGAGTCCACCTGCTGCACCTGGTGGCTGCATACAACAAGCAGAGCACAGCTTTTCAACACGCATGCAGCCAGAGAACGGCAAGCACCTAGGAAATATCCGCTGAGTTTCTACTCGCCAGCGCTTTGTGTCTGTGCAATGCGTGCCGTGCACTGCACTGCTTCATGCAAGCTGCTCGCTGGTGCTGCTTGCCTGACAGGCCGCCCTTGCCTGTCACTGCTCTGCAACTGCCCGCAGCCAAGGTAGCCATCATTGTGACTGGTTCCGTATCGGCGCTGGCTGTGGTGGTGCTGTCGGGAGTGTACACCAAACACGCGATTGACAAGCGCCTGGCACAAGTGCATGTGCATGAGGAGGTGGAGGTGGAGGAGCAGCACTTCCTGCTGGGCAGCGGTGGCGGCAGTGCTGCTGCTGCAGCTGCTGATGGTGAGGGTGGCGAGGCGATGCAGAGAGTGGTTGTATCAGTTGAGGCGCCGCGGTATGTTGTGGAGCGAAGCAACAGCAGAGAGGTGGCTGTTGGCGGGCATGGGGAGGGCATGGAAGAAGACGACCGTGGGGCTGGCAGGGGTTGGGGTGGTGGGATGTTTGGGGGCAGGTGGTTGAGGTTGTTCAAGCAAAAAGCCAGGGTGTCAGAAGATGAAGAGGTAGGGCAGCATGTGGCGGTTGGTCACAGCAACGATTTGCCTGCAGCAGGTGTGGGGCGGCAGGCAGGGTCATGCAGCGGGCATGGCAGCAGCGGTGGGGCTGCAGATAGTGCCGCTGGCCCTGCTGCTCATGGCCACCGAGCTGGCAAGCAGCAACACCCCCAGCGGTAGATGTGCCTGCACAAGCCAGCAGCATGCTTACTTTGGTATGTGCGGTTGCCATCTGTGGCCGCTGCTGCCACCTCATGCTTGTGTCATCAGGTTATGTTGGCACCGGCACAACATCGCAGCCTACACACAGCATGCATGATGGCAGCTTGCCATCTGCTGCTGTCTCAGTGTGCGGCTTGATGCATGTAGGGTGTTTGCAACGCACCCGTGCAGCACTAGGCTAGGCATGGTGCATGACGAGATCAGTGCATTAAATTTCAATGGTCTTTCACAGATCAGCAAGGTTGTTTATGTATATGACCATTGACGCATGCGACATAACAGGCGTAGGAGTTCATCATTCTCGTTCAGTTCACAACACTTGGGGAGGGTTGGGTGGGCTGCCAGTGTTCTGCATGCTAGTGCCGTGTCCTCTCACAACACTTGAGCACGATTGTATATAGTCAGGCTACGTACCCTTGGTGCTCAGCATCCATGTAGCGGGCGTAAGCTCTTGTGTATGATTGAAGCAGTGAGACTGTGTTGCGCGCCTTGGCTTGATGGTGCGACACACATTGACGATGGCGCGCAGCCTCGCATGCAGGGCTAGGGTGACACTGCTTGCTCGCTTGCTCGATTGCCTTTTCATGCTAGAGTGCTGGTGCTTCTTCAAATTCATGCAATTGTTGCAGGTGTACGCATGTATAGGTGCATAGCTGCCTGGAAAACTGCAGGCTGATGGCACACAGCTGACCTAGGCGGCGCCGGGGTTTACTTTTGGTGTGCCCTGGCTGAGGTTGACCCTTGACTCGGTTGAGCCTTGACTCGTCGCGGGAATTTATTGGCGCTCGTTGTAGCAGGGTAACGTCGTGTGATGCTGCTGCTCTGACCAACACGCCGACCGTTCATCTGCGATACCGTTGAAGATGTCGAGCAAAACACGCACGCCACGACATCGGGTCGCTTGGTGATACCGGTATACAGTCGCCTCTTGCAAGTGGCAGTGTCAACCACTCCTCTCAGAAACGTCACGTCACGAGCAACGGCAAAGGCCGGCAACCGCCGCCCCTGCCTTTGCCTGGCGGCGCCGCACTCACGTAAACTTTGCAGGGAGAGACAATTTATATATTTTTTCAAACGATGCAGCGCTGGCTGGTGGCAATCATTCAAGTTATGTCGGAAGTTGCACGCCGTATGACCATAGCGAGTAACGCCGCCCGGTTACCGTATTGCTACGAAATTTTCAATACACTCGCATGTATGGCAGTGAACAACAGCCCACTCTGAAGCTACGTACACGGCTGCCGCGTGGTGTTGGCGGTACAACTCGCTGGCAGGCTTTTATTACACAACATATCGCGCACTTATCGTACGAGCCTGTGTGCCCCAATACATTTGATTTCATCAATGTGATTAACCCTTTCATTATCAGGGTCCTTGATCAAGGACTCAGTACGTGTTTCCTAGTTGGCTGGATCTTAGCCGTTCGTTGGCTGATCACAGTAATGCGGGCAATAATGGCGGGCACGCCCGACAGGGCAAATCCAGGTTTTTTTCAGCGAGCCCGCCGCTGACTTTTTTGGAGGATGTATGCAGAAGATATGCTGCTGCAAAGTGGATGGTTTACTGAGCAACGCGTCAGTGTTGCTGGTAATGATAGGGTTAACACATATCTTACAGTGAAAAAGATGGACGGCTGCTCGCCTGCTGTACTGCCGCCGGATTGCTGCTCAGGGTCATGCGGTTTGCTGGTCAGACCAGGGCTTAGTTATACACTTCGTACACGAAGACGTCTTTTGGTGGTTTTTGTTCGTGCGCTCTGGCTGGTAGTTGACTATTCTATGAAACTTTTGTGGCAGTACGGTACACATGATCAACTTGGTATTCTTAATATTTCAAACCTTTCTGGAATGAAAAATACATTGGGTTACTTCATGGGTAAACAACGTGGCACGAGGATTCACCAAAACAGGTGGTACATGTTGCCCACCTGACAAACTGACCAGCTGTGACTAGATGCCGGCCAGCCGTCTTGCAGCTTGACTTGATTTGGATCAAGGAAACCTATGCCAATGGGGTTGATGCGAAACAGCAGCTGCAGATGTTTCAGCAGACTGAGCTCCACCTCTCACAAATGTGCAAGAACTGCAAGCCAGAGACATGAAATAAACCCATGCAGGTCAAAGGCTGACAATGCCACCTGCAGCACATCATAACAGTAGACTGCAAGAGCCCCATTTTCCCTCATTTGCTGACTGACGCTGCACATGGTGGACGTATCACCTACCGCCCAACATGCTGAAGCTGGAGCAGCTGTTAGCCGCCGCCCGTACACTGGCACGAGCATTCGCTAGCAGCCATGGGAACAAGGGTGCAACAAAACAATGAGTCAACACAAAACCGAACTGCAGCCGCACGACCTGACACCACGCTCGCTGGCTAACATCCTCCCATTGCACCACACATGTGCACCAACAGCAAACATACATACATGATGCGTCTTTCAGCATAGCCTGCAGCTGGTAGATCACATCACTTCTGCTCCCTTATGACAGTGATCTGCACTACTGCAAGTCATGCGGTGTTAACCAATGCAGCAGCAACAGCACATGCATGCAAAAACACCGCCGATGTTTGGCAGCCTGCCAGTGACTGATGTCACATATTCGTAGTGTAGCAGAGCAGCAATGCCTGCCAGCATGCAACCCAACACACGAATGGCTGCCGTTGGGATGCATGTCCACGCATGCACAACCCAGCAAAGTGCATGCGACTGCTCGCAGCTATTCAATTGCCAATGCTGTGAAGTGGCAGGCCATAATTGACCTCTGTTGCTTGCCATGCCATACACTGCAGCTCTTGTACTAATGGCAATTAAATGGCAATGAAGGCACGCCCTGCACATGCCGCTGCATGGCAGCCCCCCTCCTCCGCGCACCAGCGTGCCCAGTGGATGCGGCCCATACACCTCCTACAGCAATCAGGCTCACAAGTGTATTGTGGCGACCAAACGCACATGATATGTTGTTGGCGCATGAGGCACTGCATTGACGCCTGTTGAGGGTGCGGGGACAACCAAATAAAACAGCAGCAGCAGTGCCATGTGCGGTATCTCCGACACGGCTGCGCTTTTCACCCCGGAAGAGCCACGCGGCAGGAACGCAGTTGCTGCACGTGTAGAGTGCACTCTATTGTGATGTGTGTGCACCGGAGCACCAGGCACAATCATAAAACACACAAGCATGCAGCCACTACGGTCACCACACCTCCCCACTTGACGCGCAACACCCAATGCGCCGTCTGCAGCACGGTTCAGTATGGGCCAAGAACAAGAGCGGGGTACACACGCAAACAGCGCACCGCTTTGTCCTCCTGCATCGTTGTTGATGGATGCAGGGCCAGACATGAAACAGCACCCCAGCCGAAGAGAAACAACCAAGTCACACAACCCTGCACCATAAAACACATGGCGCAGCCTTACTACTCGACTTGCTACGTGACGAGGCAGGTTGCACGCTTAATGCTTGCAGTGGTAAATAGCACTACAGTTTATTGGGCTGAGGTCACCGCATGGCTCCTGTCCGTGCCAAGCACCTCCCAACATGCCCAGGGCCTGCAGCAAACGATACACCCCCCACCCTTGCTGGTAGGCACACACCACAGAGGGAGGATGCAGGTGCATGCCACAGGTGTGGGGAGGCATGCCTGACACTCTCTGGCTGCGCCCTGGACCAGCCATGCTTTCAAGCTTGATGTATGCACGTGCTGGAGGTCTGCGTCACAGTGTGCAGCACCGCACAGCAGCTGCTGAAGAAAACAAGATCACACCAGCAAAACATTCAACACAGTGGTCATTTTGCACAGAGCTGCTGCAGACAGCCCCCATGCTGCGCCAGCAGACAGCGTCGAGAAGCAAACATTCAAGCAGCGTCGCAAGCACAGCATCGCTGCCACTCGCTGCCACTAGCAGGCATAGTTCAGCATGAGTATGTAGCCAGCAGCAGCTCGCTGCCAGCAGCCTACATGCCACTGATGTGCTGTACACAGTCAGGCGCCACACATGTGCAAGCTGGGGCCAGATGCCGAGGAGGACAGAGGTAGCACAGCGGTTGACAACAGCCTATGCTGCAGCAAACCACTGGAAGACTGAAGCGCAACACAAGATGCGCAGGCACACGCACAGCAGCGCACATGAGTATCATTGCCATGCGCTGCCTGATTCACTTCAGACGCTTGCTCTGTGTACCTGCTCTTGCTTGCCTGCTGCTGCCGCTGCTGCTGCTGCCGCTCACATGCACTGTGTTGGACTACCTTAGACGCTGACCAGTAGTCCAAGACATACACATCCCAGTTGACATTCCATGGCAAGCATGCTGGCAAGCTCGCGTGCATTCTGATTCAGCACCCAAGCACGCCAGCATCTGCCACTGCTCGTTGCGCCACGCGTGCCAGGGCAGACAGCAAACCATTCGTTCGCTGCACCACCCGTTCAAGTGTGGCTTGTGACTCCTGCATTGGTACTGCAGAGGTGCTCTGTTGTCAGCTCAACACGCAACACAAGCACACCAACAGCCGCAATGCACAAGGCCCGGCGACTAGGCTAATGGGCTACAGCAGCTGTAGAATCAGCAGCTGCAGCTGCACACAACCGCCTCCCCAGACACGCAGCACACCAGCCGAAGAGACGTGCATCCAGA
The DNA here is from genome assembly GCA_014080715.1 of Scenedesmus sp. NREL 46B-D3. Lineage (NCBI taxonomy): Eukaryota > Viridiplantae > Chlorophyta > Chlorophyceae > Sphaeropleales > Scenedesmaceae > Scenedesmus > Scenedesmus sp. NREL 46B-D3. The sequence goes on along the minus strand of JACERP010001389.1, from coordinate 6,726 downwards.
CATACCACCCACCCTGACAACAAACAACGTACAGGACAAATAGAAGAGGCAATATTTATGCCAAGCGCCCCCCAAAGAGGTCCGAGAGCTCCAAACCCCTCGTCAAGCTTGAACAACAACTTCCCCTGCATGACACTGCCAGGTGGCGTGGATGAATTGTCATCCACATTGATCCAGCAACCATGCCAGCCCCGCCTTTGGCCGTCCAAACACCTGCCACTTCACACAAAGCAAGGCTCAGCGAGAGCAGGGGCAGCAGCCCCGCCATCCAGCAGGCCGGCACGCCCACACGTCCAATCCCGCGCAGGCCAACAAAAGTGATGCCGCAAGTACATGCGAGTACCAGTACAACACAACTGCTGCTGACAGCGCACCATAAGAATCCCCACAACTCGATAGCCTGCTGCGTTGCCGCAGCTGACAGCCCACTGCTGCTCCAAACACCGCCCCAGCACACACACGCAAACACTACGCACGGCACTCCCAGCCCAGCGCCGCTCCCTGCTGCTCACACGCCACATGCACATCGCCGCTGGCCCCGCGCCAGCCGCAGCACATGCAGGCGACACACCGCACAACGCTGCACACAACAGCAGCACTCCCTGCCAGGTGCTGAGCGTGTCACGCCACGTGTTATGTGACGCTGAGGCTGCCCAGCAGCGTGGCCAGCTCCGGCATCGTCTCCAGCACGCTGTTGCGCTTGTGGATGTACACCTCTGGGTGGTGCCGCTCAAGCCTGGCGAGCTGCTCGTTGCTGATCGGCACACCGTGTATGATCAGCGTGCGCAGCAGTGGCAGCGCCTTCAGCAGCTCGTGCAGCTGCCGCTCCGTCAGGGGCCGCCTGCTGAGGTCGAGGCTGGTGAGGTGCGTCATCGCGCACAGCGAGGACACCACGTGGCTCGGCAGCGGCTCGCAGCAGGCCAGGTCAGCGCCGAATGAGTCACTGCTGAGGTCGAGCTCCTGGCGATAACACAGCACAGCAGGACAAGGTTGCAACAGCGGTGTCAGCAGGTGCAGGGAGTGACAGTCTGTTCCCTAACACCTGCTAGCTGTACGGGCAACGCATATAGCTGTGCCAAACCGCGGTGTGATGCCCGCTCAGATCATGTGCCAATGTAGCCGCTCAGCCAGCAAGCTGACGTTACCAAGCGCAGCACGACGCTGCGCAGTCAAAGTCCAGGTGAGTCGGCAGAGTGCAGAACAGGTGGCAATCAGGGGGCAGTGAACACCACACAACTACGCGCCAACTGGCCAGCAGGCGCAGCACCAATGGCAACTGCACAGATCCACTGTTCGGTGTCAACTGTGGCCCGAGCAGCTGCCGCCCCCGTGACTCACCCGCAGTGCTGAAAGCCGCTTTACTCCCTCCAGCACGGCTCTGCTGTAGCTGGGCAGGCACAACGCCAGGCTGCGCAGCTGCGTGAGCCTGCTGACCGCCAGCATGCTGCCATCAGCCAGGCTACTGTGGGGCTTCAGTGCCAGCTGGCGCAGGTTGCTCAGCTGCGTGCACTCAGCCAGGCCAGCATCTGCAGGGCAGCAAGTCGCAGCAGCGGCGTGGCAGGCAGGCAGGCAGGCAACGAGACGAGGGCAATGTCAGCTTAGCACTGTGGTGGCAGATTCCGTCACATCGAGCAGTTGCCATAGTCAGCCAGCTGCGGCAGCACCTCAGAGGGCGGCGTTGCAGGCATGCAGAGCGCGGCTTCAAACTGTGCGGAGCACCTTCACCTGCTGCAAGCATGCTACATATCTGCTTGTCCCTGTCACCTGCGCCACATGCACACTGCACAGAGCCCCTGCCGTGCATTGCCACCTGCCGCGCCACCTGCCATAATGCAGCGCCTGTCACCTGTGACTATGGTGCCCCGCAGGTCCAGGCTGACCAGGCCCAGCATGTGCACACAGCACTTGACCAGCTGCTCGTCACCAAACTCCCAGTTCTTGTACAGATTGAGGTGCGCCAGGTGCGGCAGCGACGGCAGCAGCGCCTGTGCGGCAGGTGCAGAGAGCAGCAGTAGTTCAGCAGCACAAGCAGGCAGCATGTTGTACAGACATATCCCAAACTGCACTGGTGTGCCGTGCGTGCACCGTCATGATGCCTGGTAGTTGCAGCACAGCTGCGGAGGGGCATGTCAGCAAACGCTGTAGACGCCTGCATCTGCCGCGCTTTAGTTTGCATCTGCATGCAGTCATGCAGCCCTGCATCCTGATCTTGCAAAGGCTTCAGCTGCTGCTCACCAGCAATGCGTCCCCTGACACCTCGCAGCAGTCGCGCAGCGCGAGCGTGTTGAGGTCAGTCAAGCTGCTGAGGTGGTGGATGCCCTCATCTGTGAGCTCCTCATTGGTGCAGTGCAGCTCTGTGAGCTGCGTCAGTCGTGCCAGGTAGGCCATGCCCTCGTCCTTCACGCGAGTGAGGCCCAGGCTGAGCGCCTTGAGTGGCAGGTTGCTGACTGCGCTGAGGCCCTTGTCGCTGATGCGCTTGCAGCCGTGCAGGTTGAGCGACGTCAGGCTGGAGTTGGCCTGCAGCACGGCACAGAGAAAGTCATGGCGAAAATGACAGCGGGTTGGGTTAAGTTGAGCAGCGTGTGAGGTGCAGCCGTGACGTGCGCTTTGCGGGGCACAGGTGCTGATGTGAGCTGAGAAGCCACCCTCTCTGTGTGCAGGCAGGCAAACAGAGCGAAACAAGGCGGCGCAGGCAAGGCTGAATGGCTGAGTGCAGTAATGGTGTGAGCGCACATGCACAACGCAGCACGATCTGCGTGCAATGGCAAACACAGCTGTGCAAGAAGCAGTTTAAGTTAAAGTATGGCATTGCTGCCAAGCGCCCTGCAAGCTGCCGCTGGGCGTCAGACTGACAGAAACGACCACCAGCTAGCCCCAGATTGACTACCGACAGGAACCCAGGATGCTAGTCACCATGCTACCATGCATGCATGCCTCAAGGGTGTGCTGCCATACGCATGAGCATGCCAAATGCAGCACACACTGCTGAGGTGTGCACTTGCTGTGTCGATGCCACCTGTCAGTGCACGCATGTGACTGCAACAGTCCCATGGAACACAACTGCCTGAAGCACTGCAACACATTGCATGCATGCTTTGACCTGCTCCTGCTGTGATGCTGCTCACTGCTGCAGCCTTGCTGCCACCTGGGCACCACCACTCCAGCAGGGGAGACAAACAGCCCCACCCACCTGCAGCACCTCCAGCCCGTTGTTGGTGATCTTCCTGCAGCCGCGCAGGCTGAGGCTGCTCAGGTGCCGCAGCCCGCCCAGCGCCGTCATGCCGTTATTGGTGATGCTGTTGCAGTCATGCAGAGCCAGGCTCTGCAGGCTGCTCATGCGCCCGATGCTGCTCAGCCCCCTGTTGGTCACCCACGGCTTGTTTGTGTCGTCTCCCAGGGTGAGGCACCGCAGCCGCACTGCCGACTGCGCCAGCACGTACAAGTCGCGGTTGCGCACGTTGGGGCACTGCACGAGCTCCAGCACCTGAAGCCGAGGGAACAGCGACACCAGGTCCTTGGGCTTCAAGCAGCGCGGGGCCAGCTGCCGAATGTTCTGGTCCGCCACAGCCTTCCAGTGCCGGCACGTGAGCCGGAACGCCTGCAGGCTGTTGTGGCCGCTGAGGTACTGCACCACCTGCTGCAGGATGCCGTCCACCAGCCACGCCCAGCTCAAGTTCTCCACCCCCTCGGGCAGGGCTGTGCTGGTGCTGCCGCGCGGCGACACCACGCACTGCGTGCTCGCAGTGCGGCACAAGCTGGCCACGCTCGAGTCGTCTGCGATGGTGCTGCCGAAATCTGAGCTGATGCTGCAGGCTGCGCTGACGCTGCTGCGCCTGCTGCTGCTGCTGACCTTGCCGTTGGAGCCCTGTCCCCGCCCACCCATGCCCCGCTGCGAACACAGGCTGAGCGAGTGCGGGTGGTGACTGGGGTGAGCCCCGCCCAGCCCAGCAGGCGGGTAGGGCGGGTGGGGTGGCTGCCGCAGCCGTTGCTGCTGCTCCTGCTGCGCCTGATGCTGCTGCAGTGTCTGCTGCTGCAGCGCCACCAGCTGCGGGCTGAGCGGCGTGGCAAGCACCACACCCATCCCGCCCTGTGGCAGCGGCACGCCCATGGGCACTAATGGGTAGCCGTAGCCTGCTGGCTGCAGCACCATCGACATGGCCGGCTTCCAGTACTGCGCATGTCCCCAGGTCCCCATGGGATGCTGCATCATGCCCTGCAGTGGAACACCTGGTGCGTACTGCTGTGTGTGCTGCTGCTGCTGTTGATGCAGCTGGTGGCCATATAAGCCTTGTTGCATGCGATCTGCATGCTCAGCAGGCTGAGTGCGCTGCCGGTACCGACTGTGCTGCTGCATTGCTGGCTGCACACCATCGCATGCCAGCTGCTCTTCTGGGTGAGCGCTGGTGACGCTGCTGCTGCGTGCGTCCTCGGTGCCTGCTGCTGCTGCAGCCTGCGAGCTCGTTGAAGCCCCATTTGCATACGTGGATCTGTGTTCTGCTGCTTGCTGGTCGTGTGGCAGCATATCTGGCTGCCTCCGCCCTCTGGTGACTACCTGCGTCCTGTCACCTGCGAGGTTTCGTGTGACGCCAGGGATAAAGCATATGCCATGCAACGATCTTATCAATTGGACTGCAAGATGCCACGTCCTCGTGCTTAAGAAACGCTGCACTGGCTCTGATGCAGTTGTGTTCGTCAGTCCACTCTAGCCAGCGGTGACAAAAGCAAAAAACTTGAAACCTGTACTGAAATCATGTGACGCTGTACAGTGCTTGGCCTACATGTGTGTGGGCCTCTCCTGCAGGAGTGCCAGCCGCGCTTCTTCAGGCCAGAACCAAACTCCCTATTCCTGTTCGCAAGACACTATCTGATTAAACTTGTATGTAGACGAAGTCCGTATATTGACGTGCTTCAACAGGTTGGCTCTCGAGGTGGTGGCAATCAAGTTCAGCTTGAGTTGGTTGGTATCATTGAGAGGCTAAACTTTTTTGTTAACCTCATCAACCTCGTCAAACTGTACTTGCTGTCGACTGGTCATGTCATCGGTCCCAGTGAGCAGCACGAGGGTCTACTGAACCGCCCTTCTTTGCTTTTCGCTGTTCATTCTTCCACTAAATATGGATGGAAACCCTTGCTATAGAACCCTTACTTTGAGCTACATCTTTACGATATGGATCACGCGCTCCAGATGTAAATTGAATGCCATGAACAGGTGCCCAACCTGCAGGCCGCTTGCAGGACGCCTCTGCAGCATGTACATTGGTAAGACGTACTTTCTAAACAGCTTACCTATCACGATATATGTACCGTGCGGGCATACCCCGGCTCCATAGGCTAGTCAGGCTGACTCACCGGAAGTCTCTGTACTGCAACCAACACCGACTCTCTACTTTCACCACCTAATTGTAAGCAAGTTGACAGCAAATTGATCCGGTACGCTGCTGCATCTGGCCGCCGGACGCTTACCGTCAAACCTGACTCTGCACGATGACTGCTTTTCTGTTGATTGGGACCAGCAATCACGTCGCGATGGAGTGCAAGGGCGGCTAAAGGTACACTCAGCTAGTGCAGTCCGTGTTCAGCCGACACTGCACGCCCAGTGAACACGCATTGAATGGCACAGTCCTAGTTCTGGAACAGAGCTTCTGTGCCTGGCCATCAAAACTTCTGTGCAACTTCTCAGCCCTGCCCCACAGCACTGCTGCTAAAAACACACGGCAGGTGATTTAACGTTCTCTGGGCTCACGCATGCGTTGTGGCTGCATACTGACAAGCGTGTACTGCAACTAGGTGCTGCAGCAGCCAGCTGGCCCATCACAGCTTGTAAGGCATCACCCTTGTTGCATGCAATTCTGCATGCAGAGCATCTCCAAGCGCCACGCTGTGCCTAATTTATGCATAGGTTTGTTTGGTATTTACGTGTACTAGTAAAACGCAGCCACTGCAATCATGGTTACTGGTGAACTGCTGCCGAAGCTGCTGTTCTAGATATCAGCCATACATTCATTAAGTGGACTGATGGCCAGGCATTAGGGTTACATTACTGACATTGTACAAAGCCTCAGCTGCTCCATGATCAACCACCAGGTGCTGAACATCAGTATGCATTCAGCTGACTGCAGTACCATATGGTACATGCATGCCTTGTACTGTACACCCAGCACGGCTCGCAACCACCAGTTGGCGGTTGCGGCCATCCAGTCAAAAGGCTTTGACAAAAAAAAATTCGACCAGGTTGGCCCTGATATAACAAGCAGCAGCACTAACCCAGAAGAAAAGCGAAGAAGAGTCACCCCACCACCCTCAAGCTGCACTGGGATCTGTAAGCGATGCGAGCTCTACTCATTGTGATAGAACGAGTTTTAAACGGCTCTAGTGTATTGGCATGTCTGCTGTCTTTGCCTGATGTGTCTGTTCTGGAGCAGGTGCATGTTGGCGGCAGATCTAGTCAGAAATTATTGTTTAGCGGCCGATAATTTAACCATCCGGTTGGTTAAATTATCCATCGGTGGAAACCCTCCACACCCGTAGAAAGGAAGCCTTGAGCTCCTGGGTTTGACCTGCTGGTCTGGTCACGAGCTCTATCCCAACCCAAGGGCAGCTGAATGCATGCAAACCCTTTCTAGAACCCTTCTAGCAGATCTGCTGCCGTTGATGAACCTGAAATCCCAGCCTGCCAGCTGGCAGCTGCGGTTGTGGTCGGACATTATTGCCAGGCATGGTGTTCCT